>CM066162.1:59669529-59774529 GCA_033629205.1 Lithocarpus polystachyus | reverse complement strand
AAACACTAGAGCGCTCGGAGTGCGTTTTTCAACCAAAGTGCCCCTAGTCAACCCTGGGTTAACCAAAGGTCAAACAATGTCGAAATCCTAGCAAAACAACTTTTTTCACGGTTTTATTTCAAATTCTAGCCCCTCGTAGATTTTTAGTATTTTTACCAAGTTTGACCCGGAGTTGACACTTAGTGGGAACCAGAAACCCTAAACTTGATCCAGTCATCAGAACAGGTTAAGACAATTGCCATTATGAAGTTAATCGAATTCTCATTCAAACGACTATTCGTGGGTCGGAATCGGAGCAAAAACGGTTGAGATACTGAGAAAACCGTGAAAAGCACATTAGCACACTTACCAAGGTCATAACTTTTGATCCAATCATTGTATGACGTTAGTCGGGCCCAACCTTGCACACCTTGTAGGTGCCCCGGCTTGACCCAGTGGCCCTACAAGGTGCGTCGTGCCTCGAATACTGAAGCGCACCCCGTTTGAACATATGAGAGCTCAAAGCGCCTTTTTCAACAAAAATTTCCCTAGTCAACCCTGGGTTAACCAAAGGTCAAACACTGTAAAAATCCTAGCAAAAATACTTATTTCATGGCTTTATTTTAAATCCGTACTCCTCAAAGATTTTTAGTAACTTTTACCAAGTTTGACCTGGAGTTAACTCTTGGTGGGCCCCTGAAATCCTAATCTTGATCTATTCATCAAAACAGGTTGAGTCAACTGCCATTATGAAGATAATCAAATTCTCATTCCAACGACTATTCATGGGCCGGAATTGGAGCAAAAACGGTTGAGATATTGAGAAAATCGTGTAAGGCGCATCAGCACGCTTACTAAGGTCACAACTTTTGATCGAGTCATTTTAATATTAATTTCCTTAGTTTTATAAAAACTATATGTCAAGAACTTTCCAAGGACACCAAGATCGCCTCAGTCGGAGTTCGAAAAGACCTCCAAATGTGCGTCCGAAGTTGGAACCAAAAATGCGCATGAGGGCGAAATTTTCGATGTAAGTCGGGCCTGAATTGGCACACCTTGTAGGTGCCCCGGACTAACCCGGTGATCCTACAAGATGCGCCATGCCTCGAAAACTAGAGCGCAACCTGATCGAACACCAGAGCTCCCAAAGTACCTTTATAAGTCAAAATGCCCATAGAGAGCCCCATGTTGACCAAAGGTCAAACAATGTTAAAAGCCTCACAAAGCAACATTTTGCATGGTTTTATATCAACTCCGAGCTCCTCGAAGGTTTTTAGTAACTTTGACCAAGTTTGACTCGTGTTAACTCTTAGTGGGCCCCGTAAACCCTAATCTTGATCCAGTCATCAGAACAGGTCGAGACAATTACCATTATGAAGATAATCAAATTCTCATTCCAACGACTATTCATGGGCCGAAATCGGAGCCAAAACGGTTGAGATATTGAGAAAACCTTGAAAAGCACATCACCACGCTTACCAAGGTCATAACTTTTGATCAATCCTTGTAATATTAATTTCTTTTGTTTTATAAAATCTAGATACCCAGAGCTTTCTTGGGACGCCGAGATCGCCTCATTCGGAGTCCGAAAAGACCTCCAAATGCGCGTACAAAGTTGGAACAAAAAAAGTGCTTGACGACGAAGTTGCTGACGTTAGTCGGGCCCCACCTAGCACACTATGTAGGTGCCCTGACCTAACTCAGTGGCCCTACAAGGTGCGCCGTGCCTCGAAAACTGGAGCACAACCCGTTTGAACACTAGAGCGTTCAAAGTGCCTTTTTCAACCAAAATGCCCTTAGTCAACCTTGGGTTAACCAAAGGTCAAACAATGTCAAAATCCTAGTATAACAACATTTTTCATGGTTTTATATCAAATTCGAGCTCCTCGAAAATTTTTAGTAAATTTCACTAAGTTTGACCCAGAAATAAGTCTTGGTGGGCCCTAGAAACCCTAATCATTATCCAGTCATCAAAACAGGGTGAAACGGCTGCCATTATTAAGGTAATCAAATTCTCAATCCAACGACTTTTCATGCGCTAGAATCGAAGAAAAAACGGTTGAGATATTTGGAAAAGAGTGAAAAGCGCATCAACGCGCCTACCAAGGTCATAAATTTTGATCCAATCATTGTTATATTAATTTCTTTAGTTTTATAAAAACTAGATATCCAAAGCTTTCCAGGAACACCGAGATCGCCTCAATCAGAGTCTGAAAAGACCTCGAAATGCGCGTCCAAAGTTGAAATCAAAAAAGTGCTTGACGACGAAGTTGCTGACGTTAGTCGGGCCCCACCTAGCACACCTCGTAGGAGCCCTGGCCTGAACCAGTGGCTCTACAAGGTGTGCCGTCCCTGGAAACTGGAGCGCAACCTATTTAAACACTAGAGCGTTCAAAGTGCGTTTTTCAACCAAAATGCCCCTAGTTAACCCAGGGTTAACCAAAGGTCAAACTATGTTGAAATCCTAGCAAAACAACTTTTCACACGGTTTTATTTCAAATTCTAGCCCCTCGAAGATTTTTAGTATTTTTACCAAGTTTGACCTGGGGTTAACACTTGGTGGGCACTAGAAACCCTAATATTGATTCAGTCATCAAAACAGGTTAAGACAATTGCCATTATGAAGATTATCGAATTCTCATTCAAACGACTATTCGTGGGCCGAAATCGGAGCAAAAACGGTTGGGATATTGAGAAAACCGTGAAAAGCACATCAGCACACTTACTAAGGTCATAACTTTTGATCCAATCATTGTATGACGTTAGTCGGGCCCAACCAAAAAAGTGCATGACGATGAAGTTGCTGACGTTAGTCGGGCCCAACCTAGCAAAGGTTAACCAAAGGTCAAACATTGTAAAAATCCTAGCAAAAATACTTATTTCATGGCTTTATTTTAAATCCGTGCTCCTCAAAGATTTTTAGTAACTTTTACCAAGTTTGACCCCGAGTTAACTCTTGGTGGGCTCCAGAAATCCTAATCTTGATCTAGTCATCAAAACAAGTTGAGTCAACTGCCATTATGAAGATAATCAAATTCTCATTCCAACGACTATTCATGGGCTAGAATTGGAGCAAAAACGGTTGAGATATTGAGAAAATAGTGAAAAGGACATCAGCACGCTTACCAAGGTCATAACTTTTGATCGAATCATTTTAATATTAATTTCCTTAGTTTTATAAAAACTATATATCAAGAACTTTCCAAGAACACCAAGATCGCCTCAATCGGAGTTCGAAAAGACCTCTAAATGTGCGTCCGAAGTTGGAACAAAAAAAGTGCTTGACGACGAAGTTGCTGACGTTAGTCGGGCCCCACCTAGCACACTTTGTAGGTGCCCTAACCTAACTCAGTGGCCCTACAAGGTGCGCCGTGCCTCGAAAACTGGAGCACAACCCGTTTGAACACTAGAGCGCTCAAAGTGCCTTTTTCAACCAAAATTCCCTTAGTCAACCTTGGGTTGACCAAAGGTCAGACAATGTCAAAATCCTAGTAAAACAACATTTTTCATGGTTTTATATCAAATCCGAACTCGTCAAAAATTTTTAGTAAATTTCACCAAGTTTGACCTAGAATTAACTCTTGGGGGGCCCCAGAGACACTAATCATGATCCAGTCATCAAAAGAGGGTGAAACAAATGCCATTAGGAAGGTAATCAAATTCTGAATCCAACGACTTTTCATGGGCTGGAATCGGAGAAAAAACGGTTGAGATATTTGGAAAATAGTGAAAAGCGCATCAGCACGCCTACCAAGGTCATAAATTTTGATCCAATCATTGCTATATTAATTTCTTTAGTTTTATAAAAACTAGATATCCAGAGCTTTCCAGGAACACCAAGATCACCTCAAGCGGAGTCCGAAAAGACCTCCAAATGCGCGTACAAATTTGGAACCAAAAAAGTTCTTGACGACGAAGTTGCAGACGTTAGTCGGGCCCCACCTAACACACCTTCTAGGTGCCCTGACTTGACTCAGTGGCCCTACAAGGTGCGCCGTGCCTCGAAAACTAGAGAGCAACCTATTTGAACACTAAAGCGCTCAAAGTGCCTTTTTCAACCAAAATGGCCCTAGCCAACCCTGGGTTGACTAAAGGTCAAACAATGTCAAAATCCTAATAAAACAACATTTTTCATGGTTTTATATCAAATACGAGATCCTCGAAAATTTTTAGTAAATTTCACTAAGTTTGACCCAGAAATAAGTCTTGGTGGGCCCTAGAAACCCAAATCATGATCCAGTCATCAAAACAGGGCGTAACGGCTGCCATTATAAAGGTAATCAAATTCTCAATCCAACGACTTTTCATTGGCTAGAATCGAAGAAAAAATGGTTGAGATATTTGGAAAAGAGTGAAAAGCGCATCAGCGCGCCTACCAAGGTCATAAATTTTGATCCAATCATTGTTATATTAATTTCTTTAGTTTTATAAAAACTAGATATCTAGAGCTTTCCAGGAACACCGAGATCCCCTCAATCAGAGTCTGAAAAGACCTCGAAATGCGCATCCAAAGTTGAAATAAAAAAAGTGCTTGACGACGAAGTTGCTGACGTTAGTCGGGCCCCACCTAGCACACCTTGCAGGAGCCCTGGCCTGAACCAGTGGCCCTACAAGGTGCGTCGTGCCTGGAAACTGGAGCGCAACGTGTTTAAACACTAGAGCGTTCGAAGTGCTTTTTTCAACCAAAATGCCCCTAGTCAACCCTGGGTTAACCAAAGGTCAAACAATGTCGAAATCCTAGCAAAACAACATTTTTCACGGTTTTATTTCAAATTCTAGCCCATCGAAGATTTTTAGTATTTTTACCAAGTTTGACCCAGAGTTAACACTTGGTGGGCACTAGAAACCCTAATCTTGATCCAGTCATCAAAACAGGTTAAGACAATTGCCATTATGAAGATTATCGAATTCTCATTTAAACGACTATTTGTGGGCCGGAATCGGAGCAAAAACGGTAGGGATATTGAGAAAACCGTGAAAAGCACATCAGCACACTTACCAAGGTCATAACTTTTGATCCAATCCTTGTAATATTAATTTCTTTTGTTTTATAAAATCTAGATACCCAGAGCTTTCCAGGAACGCCGAGATCGCCTTATTCGGAGTCCGAAAAGACCTCCAAATGCGAGTACAAAGTTGGAACAAAAAAAGTGCTTGACGACGAAGTTGCTGATGTTAGTCGGGCCCCACCTAGCACACTTTGTAGGTGCCCTGACCTAACTCAGTGGCCCTACAAGGTGCGCCGTGCCTCGAAAACTGGAGCACAACCCGTTTGAACACTAGAGCGCTCAAAGTGCCTTTTTCAACCAAATTGCCCTTAGTCAACCTTAGGTTAACCAAAGGTCAGACAATGTCAAAATCCTTGTAAAACAACATTTTTCATGGTTTTATATCAAATCCGAACTCGTCGGAAATTTTTAGTAAATTTCACCAAGTTTGACCCAGAATTAACTCTTGGTGGGTCCCAGAGACCCTAATCATGATCTAGTCATCAAAAAAGGGTGAAGCAGATGCCATTAGGAAGGTAATCAAATTCTCAATCCAACGACTTTTCATGGGCTTGAATCGGAGAAAAAACGGTTGAGATATTTGGAAAATAGTGAAAAGCGCATCAGAGCGCCTACCAAGGTCATAAATTTTGACCAATCATTGTTATATTAATTTCTTTAGTTTTATAAAAACTAGATATCCAGAGTTTTCCAGGAACACCAAGATCACCTCAAGCGGAGTCCCAAAAGACCTACAAATGCGCGTACAAATTTGGAACCAAAAAAGTGCTTGACGACGAAGTTGCTGACGTTAGTCAGGCCCAACCTAACACACCTTCTAGGTGCCCGGACTTGACTCAGTGGCCCTACAAGGTGCGCCGTGCCTCGAAAACTAGAGAGCAACCTATTTGAACACTAGAGCGCTCAAAGTGCCTTTTTCAACCAAAATGCCCCTAGTCAACCCTGGGTTGACCAAAGGTCAAACAATGTAAAAATCCTAATAAAACAACATTTTTCATGGTTTTATATCAAATTCGAGCTCCTCGAAAATTTTTGGTAAATTTCACTAAGTTTGACCCAGAAATAAGTCTTGGTGGGCCCTAGAAACCCAAATCATGATCCAGTCATCAAAACAGGATGGAACGGCTGCCATTACAAAGGTAATCAAATTCTCAATCCAACGACTTTTCATGCGCTAGAATCGAAGAAAAAACGGTTGAGATATTTGGAAAAGAGTGAAAAGCGCATCAGCGTGCCTACCAAGGTCATAAATTTTAATCCAATCATTGTTATATTAATTTCTTTAGTTTTATAAAAACATGATATCCAGAGCTTTCCAAGAACACCGAGATCGCCCCAATCAGAGTTTGAAAAGACCTCGAAATGCGCATCCAAAGTTGAAATAAAAAAAGTGCTTGACGACGAAGTTGTTGACGTTAGTCGGGCCCCACCTAGCACACCTTGCAGGAGCCCTGGCCTGAACCAGTGGCCCTACAAGGTGCGCCGTGCCTGGAAACTGGAGCGCAACCTGTTTAAACACTAGAGCGTTCGGAGTGCGTTTTTCAACCAAAATGCCCCTAGTCAACCCTGGGTTAACCAAAAGTCAAACAATGTCGAAATCCTAGCAAAACAACTTTTTTCACGGTTTTATTTCAAATTCTAGCCCTTCGAAGATTTTTAGTATTTTTACCAAGTTTGACCCGGAGTTAACACTTGGTGGGCACTAGAAACCCTAATCTTGATCCAGTCATCAAAACAAGATAAGACAATTGCCATTATGAAGATTATCGAATTCTCATTCAAACGACTATTCGTGGGCCGGAATCGGAGCAAAAACGGTTGGGATATTGAGAAAATCGTGAAAGGTGCATCAACACGCTTACCAAGGTCATAACTTTTGATCGAATCATTTTAATATTAATTTCCTTAGTTTTATAAAAAATATATATCAAGAACTTTCCAAGAACCCCAAGATCGCCTCAATCGGAGTTCGAAAAGACCTCCAAATGTGCGTCCGAAGTTTTAACCAAAAATGCGCATGAGGGCGAAATTTTCGATGTAAGTCGGGCCTGAATTGGCACACCTTGTAGGTGCCCCGGACTAACCCGGTGATCCTACAAGATGCGCCATGCCTCGAAAACTAGAGCGCAACCTGATCGAACACCAGAGCTCCCAAAGTACCTTTATAAGTCAAAATGCCCATAGAGAGCCCCATGTTGACCAAAGGTCAAACAATGTTAAAAGCCTCACAAAGCAACATTTTGCATGGTTTTATATCAACTCCGAGCTCCTCGAAGGTTTTTAGTAAATTTGACCAAGTTTGACTCGTGTTAACTCTTAGTGGGCCCCGTAAACCCCAATCTTGATCCAGTCATCAGAACAGGTCGAGACAATTACCATTATGAGGATAATCAAATTCTCATTCCAACGACTATTCATGGGCCGAAATCGGAGCCAAAACGGTTGAGATATTGAGAAAACCTTGAAAAGCACATCACCACGCTTACCAAGGTCATAACTTTTGATCAATCCTTGTAATATTAATTTCTTTTGTTTTATAAAATCTAGATACCCAGAGCTTTCCAGGAACGCCGAGATCGCCTCATTCGGAGTCCGAAAAGACCACCAAATGCGCGTACAAAGTTGGAACAAAAAAAGTGCTTGACGACGAAGTTGCTGACGTTAGTCGGGCCCCACCTAGCACACTATGTAGGTGCCCTGACCTAACTCAGTGGCCCTACAAGGTGCGCCGTGCCTCGAAAACTGGAGCACAACCCGTTTGAACATTAGAGCACTCAAAGTGCCTTTTTCAACCAAAACGCCCTTAGTCAACCTTGGGTTGACCAAAGGTCAAACAATGTCAAAATCCTAGTAAAACAACATTTTTCATGGTTTTATATCAAATCCGAACTCGTCGGAAATTTTTAGTAAATTTCACCAAGTTTGACCTAGAATTAACTCTTGGTGGGCCACAGAGACCCTAATCATGATCCAGTCATCAAAAGAGGGTGAAACAGATTCCATTAGGAAGGTAATCAAATTCTCAATCCAACGACTTTTCATGGGCTGGAATCGGAGAAAAAACGGTTGAGATATTTGGAAAATAGTGAAAAGCGCATCAGCGCGCCTACCAAGGTCATAAATTTTGATCCAGTCATTGTTATATTAATTTCTTTAGTTTTATAAAAACTAGATATCCAGAGCTTTCCAGGAACACCAAGATCACCTCAAGCGGAGTCCCAAAAGACCTCCAAATGCGCGTACAAATTTGGAACCAAAAAAGTGCTTGACGACGAAGTTGCTGACGTTAGTCGGGCCCCACCTAACACACCTTCTAGGTGCCCTGACTTGACTCAGTGGCCCTACAAGGTCCGCCGCGCCTCGAAAACTAGAGAGCAACCTATTTGAACACTAGAGCGCTCAAAGTGCCTTTTTCAACCAAAATGCCCCTAGTCAACCCTGGGTTGACCAAAGGTCAAACAATGTCAAAATCCTAATAAAACAACATTTTTCTTGGTTTTATATCAAATCCGAGCTCCTCGAAAATTTTTAGTAAATTTCACTAAGTTTGACCCAGAAATAAGTCTTGGTGGGCCCTAGAAGCCCAAATCATGATCCAATCATCAAAACAGGGTGGAACGGCTGCCATTACAAAGGTAATCAAATTCTCAATCCAACGACTTTTCATGCGCTAGAATCGAAGAAAAAACGGTTGAGATATTTGGAAAAGAGTGAAAAGCGCATCAGCGCGCCTACCAAGGTCATAAATTTTGATCCAATCATTGTTATATTAATTTCTTTAGTTTTATAAAAACTAGATATCCAGAGCTTTCCAGGAACACCGAGATCGCCTCAATCAGAGTCTGAAAAAACCTCGAAATGCGCATCCAAACTTAAAATCAAAAAAGTGCTTGACGACGAAGTTGCTGACGTTAGTCGGGCCCCACCTAGCACACCTTGCAGGGGCCCTGGCCTGAACCAGTGGCCCTACAAGGTGCGCCGTGCCTGGAAACTGGAGCGCAACCTGTTTAAACACTAGAGCGTTCGATGTGCGTTTTTCAACCAAAATGCCCCTAGTCAACCCTGGGTTAACCAAAGGTCAAACAATGTCGAAATCCTAGCAAAACAACTTTTTTCACGGTTTTATTTCCAATTCTAGCCCCTCGAAGATTTTTAGTATTTTTACCAAGTTTGACCTGGAGTTAGCACTTGGTGGGCACTAGAAACCCTAATCTTGATCCAGTCATCAAAACAGGTTAAGACAATTGCCATTATGAAGATCATCGGATTCTCATTCAAACAACTATTCGTGGGCCGAAATCGGAGCAAAAACGGTTGGGATATTGAGAAAACCATGAAAAGCACATCAGCACACTTACCAAGGTCATAACTTTTGATCCAATCATTGTATGACGTTAGTCGGGCCCAACCAAAAAAGTGCATGACGATGAAGTTACTGACGTTAGCCGGGCCCAACCTTGCACACCTTGTAGGTGCCCTGGCCTGACCCAGTGGCCCTACAAGGTGCGTCGTGCCTCGAATACTGGAGCGCACCCCGTTTGAACACAAGAGAGCTCAAAGCGCCTTTTTCAACAAAGATTTCCCTAGTCAACCCTGGGTTAACCAAAGGTCAAACATTGTAAAAATCCTTGCAAAAATACTTATTTCATGGCTTTATTTTAAATCCGTAGTCCTCAAAGATTTTTAGTAACTTTTACCAAGTTTGACCCGGAGTTATCACTTGGTGGGCACTAGAAGCCCTAATCTTGATCCAGTCATCAAAACAGGTTAAGGCTATTGCCATTATGAAGATTATCGAATTCTCATTCAAACGACTATTCGTGGGCCGGAATCGGAGCAAAAACGGTTGGGATATTGAGAAAACCGTGAAAAGCACATCAGCACACTTACCAAGGTCATAACTTTTGATCCATTCATTGTATGACGGTAGTCGGGCCCAACCAAAAAAGTACATGACGATGAAGTTGCTGACGTTAGTCGGGCCCAACCTAGCAGACCTTGTAGGTTGCCCGGCCTGACCCAGTGGCCCTACAAGGTGCGTCATGCATTGAATACTGGAGCGTAACCCGTTTGAACACAAGAGAGCTCAAAGCGCCTTTTTCAACCAAAATTCCCCTAGTCAACCTTAGGTTAACCAAAGGTCAAACATTGTAAAAATCCTAGCAAAAATACTTATATCCTAACATGGAGCACAACCTGATTGAACACTAAAACTCTCAAAGTGCCTTTTTCAGCCAAAATGCCCATAGAGATCCCTAGGTTGACCAAAGGTCAAACAATGTTAAAAGCCTCACAAAACAACATTTTGCATGGTTTTATATCAACTCCGAGCTCCTCGAAGGTTTTTAGTAACTTTGACCAAGTTTGACTCGTGTTAACTCTTAGTGGGCCCCGTAAGCCCTAATCTTGATCTAGTCATCAGAACAGGCCAAGACAATTGCCATTATGAAGATAATCAAATTCTCATTCCAATGACTATTCATGGGCCGGAATCGGAGCAAAAATGGTTGAGATATTGAGAAAACCTTGAAAAGCACATCACCACACTTACCAACGTCATAACTTTCGATCCAATCATTGTAATATTAATTTCCTTAGTTTTATAAAATCTAGATACCCAGATCTTTCCAAGAAGACCGAGATCGCCTCAATCGAAGTCCGAAAAGACCTCCAAATGCGCGAACAAAGTTGGAACCAAAAAAGTGCTTGAGGATGAACTTGCTGTCGTTAGTCAGGCCCCACCTAGCACACCTTGTAGGTGCCCTGACCTGACTCAGTGGCCTACAAGGTGCGCCGTGCCTCGAAAACGTGAGCACAACCCGTTTGAACACTAGAGCGCTCAAAGTGCCTTTTTCAACCAAAATGCCCTTAGTCAACCCTGGGTTGACCAAAGGTCAAACAATGTCAAAATCCTAGTAAAACAACATTTTTCATGGTTTTATATCAAATCCGAGCTCGTCGAAAATTTTTAGTAAATTTCACCAAGTTTGACCCAGAATTAACTCATGGTGGGCCTCAGAAACCCTAATCGTGATCCAGTCATCAAAACAGGGTGAAACAGCTGCCATTATGAAGGTAATTAAATTCTCGGTCCAACGACTTTTCATGGGCTGGAATCAGAGAAAAAACGGTTGAGATATTTGGAAAATAGTGAAAAGCGCATCAACGCGCCTACCAAGGTCATAACTTTTGGTCCAATCATTGTTATATTAATTTCTTTCGTTTTATAAAAACTAGATATCCAGAGCTTTCCAGGAACACCAAGATCGCCTCAATCGAAGTCCGGAAAGACCTCGAAATGCGCGTCCGAAGTTGAAACCAAAAAAGTTTTTGACAACGAACTTGCTGACGTTAATCGAGCCCCACCTAGCACACCTTGTAGGAGCCCTGGCCTGACCTAATGGCCCTATAAGGTGCGCCGTGCCTGGAAACTAGAGTGCAACCCGTTTAAACACTAGAGCGGTCAAAGTGCGTCTTTCAACCTAAATGCCCCTAGTCAACCCCAGATGACCAATGGTCAAACAATGTCGAAATCCTAGCAAGATAACTTTTTTCATAGTTTTATTTCAAATTCAAGCTCCTCGAAGATTTTTAGTATTTTTACCAAGTTTGACCCGGAGTTAACACCTAGTGGGCACCAGAATCCCTATTCTTGGTCCAGTCATTAAAACAGGTTAAGACAATTGCCATTATGAAGATAATCGAATTCTCATACAAACGACTATTTGTGGGCAGGAATCGGAGCAAAAATGATTGAGATATTGAGAAAACCGTGAAAAGCACATCAGCACACTTACCAAGGTCATAACTTTTGATCCAATCATTGTAGTATTAATTTCTCTAGTTTTATAAAAACTAGATATCCCGAGCTTTCCAAGAAAACTAAGATTGCCTCAATCGGAGTCCAGAAAAACCTCCAAATACGCATACGAAGTTGAATCAAAAAAGTGCATGACGATGAAGTTACTGACATTAGTCGGGCCCAACCTAGCACACCCTGTAGGCGCCCTGGCCTGACACAGTGGCCCTACAAGGTGCACCGTGCCTCGAAACCTAGAATGCAACCCGTTTGAACACTAGAGCGCTCAAAGTGTCTTTATCAACCAAAATGCCCCTATTCAAGCCTGGGTTTACCAAAGGAAAAACAATGTCAAAATCCTAGCAAAACAATATTTTTCAGGGTTTTATATCAAATCCAAGCTCCTCGAAGATTTTTAGTACCTTTGACCAAGTTTAACCTGGAGTTAACTCTTGGTGGGCCCCAAAAACTCTAATCTTGATCTAGTCATCGAATAGGGTGAGACAACTGCCATTATAAAGGTAATTAAATTCTCATTCCAACGACTATTCATGCGCCAGAATCAGACAAAAAACGGTTGAGATATTGGAAAAACCGTGAAAAGCGCATCAGCACACTTACCAAGGTCATAACTTTTGATCCAATCATTGTAATATTAATTTCTTTAGTTTTATAAAAACTAGATATTTAGAGCTTTCCAGGAACACCAAGATCGCCTCAATCGGAGTCCGAAAAGACCTCGAAATGCATGTCCGAAGTTGAAACCAAAAAAGTGCATGACGATGAAGTTGTTGACGTTAGTCTGGCCCAACCTGGCACACCATGTAGGTGCCCCGACCTAACCCAGTGTCCCTACAAGGTGCGCCATGCCTCGAATAATGGAGCGCAACCCTTTTGAACACAAGAGAGCTCCAAGTGCCTTTATCAACCAAAATGCCCCAAGTCAGCCTTGGGTCGACCAAAGGTCAAACAATGTAAAAATCCTAGCAAAAATACTTTTTTCATGGCTTTATTTCAAAGGTCATAACGTTTGAACACTAAAGAGCTTAAAGTACCTTTTTCAACCAAAATGCCCCTAGTCAACCTTTGGTTGACCAAAGGTCAAACAATGTCGAAATCCTAGCAAAAAAAACATTTTTCATGGTTTTATATCAAATCCGAGCTCCTCGAATATTTTTGGTAAATTTCACCAAGTTTGACCCAGAATTAACTCTTGGGGGGCCCCAGAAACCCTATCCATGATCCAGTCATCAAAACATGGTGAAACAGCTTCCATTATGAAGGTAATCAAATTCTCATTCCAACGAATTTTCATGGGCAAGAATCGGAGAAAAAACGGTTGAGATATTGGGAAAACAGTGAAAAGTGCATCAGCGCGCCAACCAAGGTCATAACTTTTGATCCAATCATTGTAATATTAAATTCTTCAATCCTATAAAAACTAGATATCCAGAGCTTTCCAGGAACACCAAGATCGCCTCAATCGGAGTCCGAAAAGACCTCGAAATGCGCGTTTGAAGTAGAAACCAAAGAAGTTCTCGACGACGTAGTTGCTGACGTTCGTCTGGCCCAACCTGGCACATCTTGAAGGTGCCCCGGCCTGAACTAGGGGCGCTACAAGGTGTGCCGAGCCTCAAAATCTAGAGTGTAACCCGTTTGAACACTAGAGCGCTTAAAGTGCCTTTTTCAACTAAGATGCCCCTGGTCAACCCCGGGTTGACCAAAGTTCAAACAACGTCAAAATCTTAGCAAAACAAGATTTTTCTTGGTTTTATATCAAATACGAGCTCCTCGAAGATTTTTAGTAAATTTCACCAAGTTTGACCCGGAGTTAACTCTTCGTGGCCCCCAGAAACCTTAATCTTGATCCAGTCATCAAAATAGCGTGAAACAGCTGCCATTATAAAGGTAATCAAATTCTCATTCCAACGAATATTCATGGGCCAGAATCGGATAAAAAACGGTTGAGATATTGGGAAAACAGTGAAAACTGCATCAACACGCTTACCAAGGTCGAAACTTTTGATCTGTTCATTGTAATATGAATTTCTTTTGTTTTACAAAATCTAGATACCCAGAGCTTTCCAAGAACACCAAGATCGCTTCAATCGGAGTCCGGAAAGACCTCCAAATGCACGTACGATGTTGGAACAAAAAAAGTGCATGACGATGAAGTTCCTGACGCTAGTCGAGCCCAACCTAGCACACCTTGTAGGTGCCCTGGCCTGACCCAGTGGCCCTACAAGGTTCTTTGTGCCTCGAAAACTGGAGCGCAACCCGTTTGAACAGTAGAACGCTCAAAGTGCCCTTATCAAACAAAATATCCCTAGTCAACCTTGGGTTTACCAAAGGTCAAACAATGTAAAAATCCTTGCAAAGCAACATTTTTCAAGGATTTATATAAAATCCGAGCTCCTCAAAATTTTTAGTAAATTTCACCAAGTTTGACCCAGAATTAACTCTTGGTAGGCCCTAGAAACCCTAATCATGTTCCAGTCATCAAAACAGGGTGAAACAGCTGCCATTATGAAGGTAATCAAATTCTCATTCCAACGACTTTTCATGGGCTGGAATTGGAGAAAAAACGTTTGAGATATTGGGAAAACAGTTAAAACGCATCAGCGGGCCTACCAAGGTCATAACTTTTGATCCAATCATTGTAATATTAATTTCTTTAGTTTCATAAAAACTAGATATCCAGAGCATTCCAAGAACACCAAGATCGCCTAAATCGGAGTCAGGAAAGACCTCGAAATACGCATCCGAAGTTGAAACCAAAAAAGTGCTGGACGACGAAGTTGCTGACATTAGTCGAGCCCCACCTAAGCACACCTTGTAGGTGCCCTGGCCTGACGCAGTGGCCCTACAAGGTGCGCCGTGCCTCGAAAACTGGAGCGCTATTGGTTTGAACACTAGAGTGCTCAAAGTGCCCTTTTCAACCAAAATGCCCCTACTCAACCCTGGGTTGACCAATGGTCAAACAAAGCCAAAATCCTAGCAAAACAACATTTTTCATGGTTTTATATCAAATTCGAGCTCCTCGAAGATTTTTAGTAAATTTCACCAAGTTTGACCCAAAATTAACTCTTGGTGGCCCCAAAAACCCTAATCATGATCCATTCATAAAAACAGGGTGAAACAGCTACCATTATGAATGTAATCAAATTCTCCTTCGAACGACTTTTATTGGGCTGGAATCGGAGAAAAAACGGTTGAGATATTGGTAAAATAGTGAAAAGTGAACCAGCGCGTCTACCAAGGTCATAACTTTTGATCCAATCACTATAATATTAATTTCTTTAGATTTGTAAAAACTAGATATCCAGAGCTTTCCAGGAATACCAAGATCGCCTCAATCGGAGTCCAGAATGACCTCGAAATGTGCATCCGAATTAGAAACCAAAAAAGTGCTTGACGACGAAGTTGCTGACGTTAGTCGGGCCCAACCTGGCACATCTTGAACGTTCCCCGGCCTGATCCACGGGCCGTACAAGATGCGTCGAGCCTCGAAATCTGGAGTGTAACCGTTTTAACGCTGGAGCACTCAAAGTGCCTTTTTCAACCAAAATGCCCCTAGTCAACCCCGGGATGACCAATGGTCAAACAATGTCAAAATCTTAGCAAAACAGGATTTTTCATGGTTTTGTATCAAATCCGAGCTCCTCGAAGATTTTTAGTAAATTTCACCAAGTTTGACCCGTAGTTAACTCTTGGTGGGCCCCAGAAACCTTAATCTTGATCCAATCATCAGAACAAGTTGAGACAATTGCCATTATGAAGATAATCAAATTTTCAATCCAATGACTATTCATGGGCCGAAATCGGAGCAAAAACGGTTGAGATATTGAGAAAACCGTGAAAAGCACATCAGCACACTTACTAAGGTCATAACTTTTGATCCAATCATTCTAGTATTAATTTCTTTAGTTTTATAAAAACTAGATACCCCGAGCTTTCCAGGAAAACTAAGATCGCCTCAATCGGAGTTCGAAAAAACCTCCAAATACGCGTACGAAGTTGGAATCAAAAAATTGCATGACGATGTAGTTGCTGACTTTAGTCGGGCCCAACCTAGCACACCTTGTAGGCACCCTGGCTTGACACAGTGGCCCTACAAGCTGCACCGTGCCTCGAAACCTAGAATGCGACCCGTTTGAACACTAGAGCGTTCAAAGTGTCTTCATCAACCAAAATGCCCCTATTCAACCCTGGGTTTACCAAAGGACAAACAATGTCAAAATCCTAGCAAAACAATATTTTCCTGGTTTTATATCAAATCCGAGCTCCTCGAAGATTCTTAGTACCTTTGACCAAGTTTAACCCGGAGTTAACTCTTGGTGGGCCCCAGAAACTCTAATCTTGATCTAGTCATCGAATAGGGTGAGACAACTGCCATTATAAAGGTAATCAAATTCTCATTTCAACGACTATTCATGGGCTAGAATCAGATAAAAAACGGTTAAGATATTAGGAAAATCGTGAAAAGCGCATTAGTGCGCTTACCAAGGTCATAACTTTTGGTCTAATCATTGTAATATTAATTTCTTTAGTTTTATAAAAACTAGATATCTAGAACTTTCCAGGACCACCAAGATCACCTCAATCGGAGTCTGGAAAGACCTCGAAATGCGTGTCCGAAGTTGAAACCAAAAAAGTGCATGACGATGAATTTTCTAACGTTAGTCGGGCCAAACAAGGTGTGCCGAGCCTCGAAATCTGGAGTGCAACCCGTTTGAACAATGGAGCGCTCAAAGTGCCTTTTTCAACCAAAAAGCCCCTAGTCAACCCCGGGTTGACCAAATGTGAAACAGTAGTTAACTCTTGCTGGGCCCCAGAAACCTTAATCTTGATCCAATCATCAAAATAGGGTGAAATGCTGCCATTATGAAGGTAATCAAATTCTCATTCCAATGACTTTTCATGGGCCGGAATCGGAGAAAAAACGGTTGAGATATTGGGAAAATCGTGAAAAGCACATTGGCGCGCCTACCAAGGTCATAACTTTTGATCCAATCATTGTAATACTAATTTCTTTAGTTTTATAAAAACTAGATATCCAGAGCTTTCCAGAAACACCAAGATCACCTCAATCGGAGTTCGGAACAACCTTGAAATGCGCATCCGAAGTTGAAACCAAAAAAGTGCTTGACGACAAAGTTGCTGACATTAGTCGGACCCAACCTGGCACACCTTGAAGGTGCCTCAGCCTGACCCAAGGGCCCTACAAAGTGCGCAAAGCCTCGAAATCTAGAGTGTAACCCGTTTGAACACTGAAGCGCTCAAAGTGCCTTTTTCATCCAAAATGCCCCCAGTCAACCCCCGGTTGGCCAATGGTCAAACAATGTCAAAATCTTAGCAAAACAAGATTTCTCATGGTTTTATATCAAATCCGAGCTCCTCGAAGATTTATAGTAAATTTCACCAAGTTTGACACGAAGTTAACTTTTGGTGGACCTAGCACACCTTGTAGTTGCCTCGGCCTGACTCAGTGGACCTACAAGGTGCGCCGTGCCTCGAAAACTGGAGCGCAACCTGATTGAACACAAGAGAGCTCAGAGCGCCTTTTTCAACCAAAATGTGCCTAGTCAACCCTGTGTTGATCAAAGGTCAAATAGTGTCAAAATCCTAGCAAAACAACATTTTTCATGGTTTTATTTAAAATCCGAGCTCCTCGAAGATTTTAAGCACCTTGTACCAAGTTTGACCCGGAGTTAACTTTTGGTGGGCCCCAGAAATCGTAATCTTGATCCAGTCATCAAAATAGGTTGAGACAACTGCCATTATGAAGATAATCAAATTCTTATTCCAACGACTATTCATGGGCCGGAATCGGAGCAAAAACGGTTGAGATATTGAGAAAACTGTGAAAAGCGCATCAGCATACTTACCAAGGTCATAACTTTTGATCGAATCATTGTAATATTAATTTCATTAGTTTTATAAAAACTAGATATCAAGAACTTTCCAGGAACACCAAGATCACCTCAATCGGAGTCTGGAAAGACCTCTAAATGCACGTCCGACGTTGGATCCAAAAAAGTGCACGAGGACGAAGTTGCTGACGCTAGTCGGGCCCAACCTGGCACACCTTGTAGCTGCCCCGGCCTGACCCAGTGGCCCTACAAGGGGCGCTGTGCCTCGAAAACTGGAGCACAACCCGTTTGAACACTAGAGCGCTCAAAGCACCTTTTTTAGCAAAAATGCCCATAGAGAACCCTGGGTTGACCAAAGGTCAAACAATGTTAAAAGCCACACAAAACAACATTTTGCATGGTTTTATATCAACTCCGAGCTCCTCGACGATTTTTAGTAACTTTGACCAAGTTTGACTCGGGGTTAACTCTTAGTTGGCCCTATAAACCCTAATCTTGATCCAGTCATCAGAACAAGTTGAGACAATTGCCATTATGAAGATATACAAATTCTCATTCCAACGACTATTCATGGGCCGGAATCAGATAAAAAACGGTTGAGATATAGAGAAAACCGTTGAAAGCACATTAGCACGCTTACCAAGGTCATAACTTTTGATACAATCATTGTAATATTAATTTCTTTAGTTTTATAAAAACTAGATACCCAGAGCTTTCCAGGAACACCGAGATCACCTCAATCGAAGTCCGGAAAGACCTCCAAATGCGCGTCCAACATTGGAACCAAAAAAGTGAACAAGCATGAAGTTGCTGAAGTTAGTCGGGCCCAACCTGGCACACCTTGTAGGTGCCCCGGCCTAACCCAGTGGCCCTAAAAGGTGCGTCATGCGTCAAAAACTGGAGAGCAACCCGTTTGAATAATAGAGCGCTCAAAGTGCCTTTTTCAACCAAAATACCCCTAGTCAACCCTGGGTTGACCAAGTGTCAAACAATGTGAAAATCATAGCAAAACAACAATTTTCATGGTTTTATTTAAAATCCGAGCTCCCCGAAGATTTTAAGCATCTTTTACCAAGTTTGACTCGAAGTCAACTCTTGGTAAGCCCCGGAAACCCTAATCTTGATCCAATCATCAAAACAGGGTGAGCCAACTGCCATTATGAAGGTAATCAAATTCTCATTCCAACGACTTTTCATGGGCTGGAATCGGAGAAAAAACAGTGGAGATATTGGGACAACCGTGAAAAGTGCATCAACATGCTTACCAAGGTCATAACTTTTGATTCAATCGTTCTAATATTAATATATTTAGTTTTATAAAAAACTAGATATCCAGAGCTTTCCAGGAACACCAAGATTGTCTCAATCAGAGTCCGAAAAGACCTCAAAATGCGCATCTGAAGTTGAAGCCAAAAATGTTCTTGAAGATGAAGTTGTTGACGTTAGTCAGGCCCAACCTGGTGTAACTTGTAGGTGCCCCAGCCTGACCCAGGGTCCCTACAAGGTGTGTCGAGCCTCGAAAACTGGAGTGCAACCCATTTTTCATGGTTTTATTTAATATCCGAGCTCCTCAAAGATTTTAAGTACCTTTTACCAAGTTTGACCCAAAGTTAACTCTTGGTGGGCCCTGAAAAACCTAATCTTGATCCAATCATCAAAATAGGTTGAGACAAAATAGGTTGAGACAACTGCCATTATGAAGATAATTAAATTCTCCTTCCAAAGACTATTCATGGGCTGGAATCGGAGGAAAAACGGTTGAGACATTGAGAAAATTGAGAAAAGCGCATCAGCACGCTTACCAAGGTCATAACTTTTGATCGAATCATTGTAATATTAATTTCATTAGTTTTTTAAAAACTAGATATCAAGAACTTTCCCGAAACACCAAGATCGCCTTAATCGGAGTCCGTAAAGACCTCCAAATATGCGTCCGAAGTTGGAACCAAAAATGCGCATGAGGGCGAAGTTGTTGACTTTAGTCGGGCCTGACCTGGCATACATTGTAGGTGCCCCACCTAACCTAGTGGCCCTCCAAGGTGGGCCATGCCTCAAAAACAAGAGCGCAACCTGATCGAACACTAGAGCACTCAAAGTGCCTTTTTCAGCCAAAATGCCCGTAGAGAACTTTGGGTTGACCAATGATCAAACAATGGTAAAAACCACACAAAACAACATTTTGTATGGTCGTATATCAACTCCGAGCTCCTCGATGATTTTTAGTAACTTTGACCAAGTTTGAGTAGGGGTTAACTCTTAGTGGGCCCCAGAAACCCTAATCTTGATCCAATCATCAAAACAGGTTAAGACAACTGCCATTATGAAGATAATCAAATTATAATTCCAACGACTATTCATGGGCAGGAATCAGAGCAAAAACGGTTGAGATATTGGGAAAACAGTAAAAAGAGCATCAGCACTCTTACCAAGGTCATAACTTTTGATCCAATCGTTGTTTTATTTAGAATCCGAGCTCCTCGAAGATTTTTATTATCGTTTACCATGCTTGACCCGGAGTTAACTCTTGGTGGTCCCTAAAAATCCTAATCTTGATCTAGTCATCAAAACAGGTTGAGTCAACTGCCATTATGAAGATAATCAAATTCTCATTCCAAGGACTATTCATGGGCCAGAATCGGAGCAAAAACGGTTGAGATATTGAGAAAACAATGAAAAGCTCATCAGTACTCTTACCATGGTCATAACTTTTGATCCAATCGTTGTAATATTAATTTCTTTAGTTTTATTAAAACTAGATATCGTGAGCTTTCCAGGAACACCAAGGTCGCCTACATCCAAATTGACGTCCAAAATTCGAACAAAAAATGCGCATGAGGGCAAAATTGCTAATGTTTGTTAGGCCTAACCTAGCACATCTTGTAGGTGCTCCGGCCTGACCCGGTGGCCCTACAAAGTGGGCCATGCCTCAAAAACTAGAGAGCAACCTGATCGAACACTAGAGCGCACAAAGTACTTTTTTCAACCAAAATGCCCATAGACAACTCTGGGTCGACCAAAGGTCCAACAATGTCAAAAGCCTCTCAAAACAACATTTTTCATGGTTTTATATCAAATCCGAGCTCCTGGAAGATTTTTTGTAACTTTAACCAAGTTTGACTCGGAGTTGACTCTTGGTGGGCCCCTGAAACCCTAATCTTGATCCAGTCATCAAAACAGGTTAAGACAACTGTCGGTACGAAGATAATCGAATTCTCATTCCAACGACTATTCATGAGCCAGAATCGGAGCGAAAACAGTTGAGATATTGAGAAAATCATGAAAAGCGCATCAGAAGCTAACCAAGGTCATAACTTTTGATCCAATCATTGTAATATCTTTAGTTTTTTAAAAACTAGATATCCAGAGCTTTCCAGGAACACCAAGATTGCCTCAATCGAAGTCCAGAAAGACCTCCAAATGTGCGTACGAAGTCCAAACCAAAAAAGTGCATGACGATGAAGTTGCTGACGTTAGTTGGGCCTACAAGGTGCGTCGTGCCTCGAAAACTGTAGCGCAAGCCGTTCGAACACTAAAGCGCTAAAAGTGCCTTTTTCAACCAAAATGAACCTAATTAGCCCTTGGTTTACCAAAGGTCAAACAATGTCAAAATCCTAGCAAAATAACGTTTTTCATGGTTTTATTTAATATCCGAGCTCCTCGAAGATTTTTAGTATCTTTTACCAAGTTTGACCCGGAGTTAACTCTTGGTGGGCCCTAGAAATCCTAATCTTGATCCAGTCATTAAAACAAGTTGAGACAACAACCACTATGAAGATAATCAGATTCTCATTCCAACGACTATTCATGGGCTAGAATCGGAGCAAAAATGGTTGAGATATTGAGAAAATCGTGTAAAGCGCATCAGCATGCTTACCTAGGTCATAATTTTGATTCGGTCGATGCAATATTAATTTCTTTAGTTTTATAAAAACTAGATATGCGGAGCTTTCCAGGAACACCAAGATCGCCTCAATCAAACTCCGGAAACACCTCCAAATGCGCGTCCGAAGTTGGAACCAAAAATGTCCATGGGGGCAAAATTGCTGATGTTAGTCGACCCTAACCTGGCACAACTTGTAGGCGCCCCGACCTGACCCGGTGGCCCTACAAGGTGCACCAT
The DNA here is from genome assembly GCA_033629205.1 of Lithocarpus polystachyus. Classification (NCBI taxonomy): domain Eukaryota; kingdom Viridiplantae; phylum Streptophyta; class Magnoliopsida; order Fagales; family Fagaceae; genus Lithocarpus; species Lithocarpus polystachyus. The sequence goes on along the minus strand of CM066162.1, from coordinate 59,752,749 downwards.
GCCTCGAAAATCAGAGCGCAACTTGATCTAACACTAAAGCATTCAAAGTGCCTTTCTTTAGCCATAATGCCCATGGAGAACCCTGGATTAACCGAAGGTCAAACAATGTTAAAACCCTCACAAAACAACATTTTGCATGGTTTTATATCAACTCCGAGCTCCTCAAAGATTTTTAGTAACTTTGTCCAAGTTTGACTCGGGGTTAACTCTTAGTGGGCCCCAAAAACTCTAATCTTGATCCATTCATCAAAACAGGTTGAGACAATTGCCATTATGAAGATAATCAAATTCTCATTCCAACGACTATTCATGGGTCGAAATCGGAGCAAAAACGGTTGAGATATTGAGAAAACTGTGAAAGGCGCATCAGCACGCTTACCAAGGTCATAACTTTTGATCCAATCATTGTAATATTAATTTCTTTAGTATTACAAAAACTAGATACCCAGAGCTTTCCAAGAACACCAAGATCTCCTCAATCGGAGTCCGGAAAGACCTCCAAATGCACGGACGAAGTTGGAACCAAAAAAATGCATGACGATGAAGTTGCTGACGTTAGTTGGGCCCAACCTAGCACACCTTGTAGGTGCCCTGGCCTGACCCAGTGGCCCTCAAGGGTGCGCCGTGCCTCGAAAACTGGAGCGCAACCCGTTTGAACACTAGAGCCCTCAAAGTGCCTTTTTCAACCAAAATGCCCCTAGTCAACCTTGGGTTGACCAAAGGTCAAACAATGTCAAAATCCTAGAAAAACAACATTTTTCATGGTTTTATATCACATCCGAGCTCCTCGAAGATTTTTAGTAACTTTCACCAAGTTTGAGCAGGAGTTAACTCTTGGTGGGCCCCAAAAACCCTAATCTTAATCCAGTCATCAAAACAGGGTGAGACAATTGCCAGTATGAAGATAATCAAATTCTCATTCCAACGACTATTCATGGGCAGGAATCGGAGTAAAAACTTTTGAGATGTTGAGAAACGCTTACCATGGCCATAACTTTTGATGTTAAGATGTTGAGATGTTGAGAAACGCTTACCAAGGCCAACGACTATTCAGCACACTTACCAAGGCCATAACTTTTGATTCAATCATTGTAATATTAATTTTGTTAGTTTTATAAAAACTAGATATCAGAAACTTTCCAGGAACACCAAGACCGCCTCAATCGGAGTTCGGAAAGACCTTCAAATGCGTGTCCGAAGTCGAAACCAAAAATGCGCATGAAGGCGAAATTGCTAACGTTAGTTGGGCCTAACCTGGCACACCTTGTAGCTGCCCTGGCCTAACCTGGTGGCCCTACAAGGTACGCCATGCTTCGAAAACTGGAGCGCAACCTGATCGAACACTAGAGCGCTCAATGTTCCTTTTTCAGCCAAAATTCCCATAGAGAACCCAGGGTTGACCAAAGGTTAAACAATGTTCAGAGCCTCACAAAACAACATTTTGTATGGTTTTATATCAACTCCAAGCTCTTCGAAGATTTTTAGTAACTTTGACCAAGTTTGACTCGGGATTAAATCTTAGTGGGCCCCAAAAATCCTAATCTTGATTCCGTCATCAAAACAGGTTGAGACAACTGCCATTATGACGATAATCAAATTCTAATTCCAACGACTATTGATGGGCCGGAATTGGAGCGAAAATGGTTGGGATTTTGAAAAAACCGTGAAAAGCGCATCAGCAAGCTTACCAAGGTCATAACTTTTGATCGAATCATTGTAATATTAATTTCTTTTGTTTTATAAAAACTAGTTATCAAGAACTTTCTAGGAACACCAAGATCGCCTCAATTGGATTCCGGAATGACCTCCAAATGCACGTCCAACTTGGGAACCAAAAAAGTGATAGGCGAAGAAGTTGCTAACATTAGTCGGGCCTAACCTGGCACACCTTGTTGGTGCCCCGGCCTGACCCAGGGACCCTACAAGGTGCGCCGTGCCTCGAAAACTGGACTGCAACCCATTTGAACACTGGAGCGCTCAAAGTACCTTTTTCAACCAAAATACCCCTAGTCAACCCCGTGTTGACCTAGGCTCAAACAACGTCAAAATCCCCGCAAACCAACATTGTTCTAGGTTTTATATCAAATTCGAGCTCCTCGAAGATTTTTAGTAACTTTAACCAAGTTTGACCTAGAGTTAAGTCTTGGTGGGACCCAGAAACCCTAATCTTGATCTAGTCATCAAAACAGGTTGAGACAACTACTATTATGAAGTTAATGAAATTCTCATTCCAACGACTATTCATGGGTCGGAATCGGATCAAAAACGGTTGCTATATTGAGAAATTTGTTAAAAGAGCATCATCACTCTTACCAAGGCCATAACTTTTGATCCATTCGTTGTAATATCAATTTCTTTAGTTTTGTAAAAACTAGATATCTAGAGCTTTCCAAGAACACCAAGATCGCTTGAATCGGAGTCTGGGAAGACCTCGAAATGCGCATCCGAAGTTGAAACCAAAAAATCGCTTGACGACGAAGTTGCTGACATTTGTTGGCCCCAACTTGGCACACCTTGTAGGTGCCCCAGCCTGACCCAGGGGCCCTACAAGGTTTGCCGTGCCTCAAAAACTTGAGTGCAACCCGTTTGAACACTAGAGTGCTCAAAGTGTCTTTTTCAACCAAATGCCCCTAGTTAACCCTAGGTTGAGCAAAGGTCAAACAATGTCAAAATCCTAGCAAAACAACATTTTTCATGGTTTTATATCAAATACGAGCTCCTCGAAGATTTTTAAGAACATTTACCAAGTTTGACCCAGAGTTAACTCTTGGTGAGCCCCAGAAATCATAGCCTTGATCCAGTCATCAAATCAGGTTGAGACAATTGCCAATATGAAGATAATTATATTCTCATTCCAACGATTGTTCATGGGACAGAATTGGACCAAAAACGGTTGAGATACTGAGAAAATCGTTATAAGCGCATCAGAATGCTTACCAAGGTCATAACTTTTGATCGAATCATTGTAATATTAGTTTCATTAGTTTTATAAAAACTAGATATCAAGAACTTTCCAGGAACACCAAGATTGTCTCAATCGAAGTCTGGAAAGACCTCCAAATGCACGTCCGAAGTTGGAACAAAAAATGCACATGAGGGCGAAATTGCTGACGTTAGTCGGGTCTAACCTAGAATACCTTGTAGGTGCCTCGGCCTGACCCGGTGGACCTACAAGGTGCGCCATGCCTCGATAACAGGAGCGCAACCTAATCGAACACTAGAGCGCTCAAAGTGCCTTTTTCAGCCAAAATACCCATAGAGAACCCTGGGTTGACCAAAGGCCAAACAATGTTAAAAGCCTCACAAAACAACATTTTTGATGATTTTATATCAACTCCGAGCACCTCGAAGATTTTTAGTAACTTTGACTAAGTTTGACTAGGGGTTAACTCTCAGTAGGCCCCAGAAACCCAAATCTTGATCCAGTCATCAAAACAGGTTGAGATAGCTGCCATTATGAAGATAATCAAATTCTAAATCCAACAACTATTCATGGGCTGGAATCGGAGCAAAACGGTTGAGATATTGAGAAAACTGTGAAAAGCGCATCAGCACTCTTACCTAGGTCATAACTTCTAATCCATTCGTTGTAATATTAATTTCTTTAGTTTTATAAAAACTAGATATCAGGCACTTTCTAGGAACACCAAGATCTCCTCAATCGGAGTTCGGAACAAAAAATGCGCATTAGGGCGAAATTTCTCACGTTAGTAGGGCCTAACCTGGCACACCTTGTAGGTGCCCCAGCTTAACTCGGCGGCATTACAAGGTACGCCATGCCTCGAAAACTAGAGCGCAACCTGATTGAGCACTAGAGCGCTCAATGTTCCTTTTTCAGCCAAAATGACCATAGAGAGCCCTGGGTTGACTAAAGGTTAAACAATGTTAAAAGCCTCACAAAACAACAATTTGTATGGTTTTATATCAACTCCGAGCTCTTCGAAGATTTTTAGCAACTTTGACCAAGTTTGACTCGGGGTTAACTCTTAGTGGGCCCCAGAAAATCGGGAAAAGCACACAGTCACGCTTATAATGGTCATAACTTTTGATCCAATCATTGTAATTTCAATTTATTTAGATTTAAAAAAACCAGATATCCAGAGCTTTCTAGGAACACTAAGTTCACCTTACTCGGAGTCCGTAAACACCTCCGAATGAGCGTTCAAAGTTGGAACCAAAAAAGTACATGAGGACGAAACTACTGACGTTAGTTAGGCCCAAACTGGCACACCTTGTTGGTGCCCTGGCCTAACCCAGTGGCCTTACAAGGCGCGTCGTCCCTTGAAAACTGAAGCGCAACCCGTTCGAACATTAGAGGGCTCAAAGTGCCTTTTTCAGCCAAAATGCCCCGAGTCAACCCTGGAATGACCAAAGGTCAAACAATGTCAAAATCCTGACAAAACAACATTATTCATGGTTTTATATCAAATCCGAGCACCTCGAAGATTTTTAGTAACTTTGACCAAGTTTGACTTGGAGTTAACTCCTGGCGGGCCCCAACAACCCTAATCCTGATCCAGTCATCGAAACATGTTGAGATAACTACCGTTATAAAGATAATCAAATTCTCATTCCAACGACAATTCGAGGGCAGAATCGGAAAAAAAAAACGGCTGAGATATTAACAAAACCGTGAAAAGTGCATTAGCACGCTTACCAACGTCATAACTTTTGATCCAATCATTGTAATTTCAATTTCTTTAGTTTTAAAAAAAACTAGATATCCAGAGCTTTCGAGGGGCACCAAGTTCGCCTCAATCAGAGCCCGTAAAGACCACCGAGTGAGCGTTCAAAGTTGGAACCAAAAAAGTGCATGAGGACGGAATTGCTGACGTTAGTCTGGCCCAAACTGGCACACCTTGTTGGTGCCCTGGCCTAACCCGTTGGACCTACAAGGTGCGCCGGGCCTCGAAAACTAAAGCGCAATCCGCTCAAACACTAGAGCGCTTAAAGTGCCTTTTTGAGCCAAAATGCCCCAAGTCAACCCTGGGATGAGCAAAGGTCAAACAATGTGAAAATCCTGTGAAAACAACATTATTCATGGTGTTATATCAAATCCGAGCACCTCGAAGATTTTTAGTAACTTTGACCAAGTTTGACCAGGTGTTAACTCTTGGCGGGCCCAAATAACCCTAATCTTGATCCAGTCATTGAAATAGGTTGGGATAACTACCATTATATAAATAATCAAATTCTCATTCCAATGACAATTTGAGGACGGAATCGAAAAAAAAACGGTTGAGATATTAAGAAAACCGTGAAAAGCGCATCAGCTCGTTTACCAAGCTCATAACTTTTGATCCAATCGTCGTAATTCCAATTTCTTTAGTTTTAAAAAAACTAGATTTCCAGAGCTTTTGAGGGACACCAAGTTCGCCTCAATCGGAGTCCGTAATGACCTCTGAATGAGAGTTCAAAGTTGGAACCAAAAAAGTGCATAAGGACGAAATTGCTGACGTTAGTCGGGCCCAAACTGGCAAACCATTTTGGTTCCCTGGCCTAACCCGGACGCCCTACAAGGTGCGCTGTGCCTCAAAAACTAAAGCGCAACTCGTTCGAACACTAGAGCGCTCAAAGTGCCTTTTTCAGCCAAAATGCCCAAAGTCAACCCTGGGATGACCAAAGGTCAAACAATGTCAAAATCTTCACAAAACAACATTTTTTATGGTTTTATTACAAATCCGAGCACCTCGAAGATTTTTAGTAACTTTGACCAAGTTTGAACCGGAGTTAACTCATGGTGGGCCCCGGAATCCTAATCTTGATCATGTCATCGAAACAAGTTGAGATAACTACCGTTATAAAGATAATCAAATTCTCATTCCAACGACAATTCGCGCGCAGAATCGGAACAAAAACGGCTGAGATATTAAGAAAACCGTGAAAAGTGCAACAGCACGCTTACCAAGGTCCTAACTTTTGATCCAATCGTTGTAATTTCAATTTCTTTAGTTCTAAAAAAACTAGATATCCAGAGCTTTCGAGGGACACCAAGTTCGCCTCAATCGTAGTCCATGAAGACCTCCGAATGAGCGTTCAAAGTTGGAACCAAAAAAGTGCATGAGGACGAAATTGCAGACGTTAGTCGGGCCCAAACTGGTAAACCTTGATAGTGCCCCGGCCTAACCCGGTGGCCCTGCAAGGTGCGTCATGCCTCGAAAACTAGAGCGCAACCCGTTCGAACATTAGAGCGCTCATTGTGCCTTTTTCAACCAAAATGCCCCAAGTCAACCCTGGGATGACCAAAGGTCAAACAAAGTCAAAATCTACGCAAAAGAACATTTGTCATGGTTTTATAACAAATCCGAGCACCTCGAAGATTTTTAGTAACTTTGACCATGTTTGAACCGGAGTTAACTCATGGTGGGCCCCAGAACCCTAATCTTGATCCAGTCATCGAAACAAGTTGAGATAACTAACGTTATAAAGATAATCAAATTCTCATTCCAACGACAATTCACGGGCAGAATCGGAACAAGAACGGCTGAGATATTAAGAAAACCGTGAAAAGCGCATCAGCACGCTTACCAAGGTCCTAACTTTTGATCCAATCGTTGTAATTTCAATTTCTTTAGTTCTAAAAAAACTAGATATCCAGAGCTTTCGAGGGACACCAAGTTCGCCTCAATCGTAGTCCATGAAGACCTCCGAATGAGCGTTCAAAGTTGGAACCAAAAAAGTGCATGAGGACGAAATTGCAGACGTTAGTCAGGCTCAAACTGTCACACCATGTTGGTGCCCCAGCCTAACCCGGTGGCCCTACATGGTGCGCCGTGCCCCGAAAACAAGAGCGCAACCCGTTCAAACACTTGAGCGCTCAAAGTGCCCTTTATAGCCAAAATACCCCAAGTCAACCCTAGGATGACCAAAGGTCAAACAATGTCAAAATCCTGACAAAAAAACATTATTCATGGTTTTATACCAAATCCGAGCACCTCGAAGATTTTTAGTAACTTTGACCAAGTTTTAACAGGAGTTAACTTTTGGCGGGCCCCAACAACCCTAATCTTGATCCAGTCATCGAAACAGGTTGAGATAACTACTGTTATAAAGATAATCAAATTCTCATTCCAACGGCAATTCGAGGGCAGAATCGAAACAAAAAAGACTGAGATATTAAGAAAACCGTGAAAAGCGCATCAGCACGCTTACCAAGGTTATAACTTTTGTTCCAATCATTGGAAGTTCAATTTCTTTAGTTTTAAGAAAACTAGATATCCAGAGCTTTCGAGGGACACCAAGTTCGCCTCAATCGGAGTCCGTAAAGACCTCTGAATGAGCGTTCAAAGTTGGAACCAAAAAAGTGCATGAGGACGAAATTGCTGACGTTAGTTGGGCCCAAACTGGCACACCTTTTTGGTGCCTCGGCCTAACCCGGTGGCCCTACAAGGTGCGCCGTGCCTCGAAAACTAGAGCGCAACCCATTCGAACATTGGAGCGCTCAAAGTGCCTTTTTCAGCCAAAATGCCCCAAGTCAACCCTGGGATGACCAAAGGTCAAACAAAGTCAAAATCTTCGCAAAAGAACATTTTTCATGGTTTTATAACAAATCCGAGCACCTCGAAGATTTTTAGTAACTTTGTCCAAGTTTGAACCGGAGTTAACTCATGGTGGGCCCTAGAACCCTAATCTTGACCCAGTCATCGAAACAAGTTAAGATAACTACTGTTATATAAATAATCAAATTCTTATTCCAACGAAAATATGAGGGCGGAATCAGAAAAAAACGGCTGAGATATTAAGAAAACTGTGAAAAGCGCATCAACCCGCTTACCAAGGTTATAACTTTTGATCCAATCTTCGTAATTTCAATTTCTTTAGTTTTAAAAAGACAAGATATCCAGAGCTTTCGAGGGACACCAATTTCGCCTCAATCGTAGTCCGTAAAGACCTCTGAATGAGCGTTCAAAGTTGGAACCAAAAAAGTGCATGAGGACGAAATTGCAGACGTTAGTCGGGCCCAAACTGGTAAACCTTGATAGTGCCCCGGCCTATCCCGGTGGCCCTGCAAGGTGCGCCATGCCTCGAAAACTGGAGCGCAACCCATTCGAACATTAGAGCGCTCAATGTGCCTTTTTCAACCAAAATGCCCCAAGTCAACCCTGGGATGACCAAAGGTCAAACAAAGTCAAAATCTACGCAAAAGAACATTTTTCATGGTTTTATAACAAATCCGAGCACCTCGACGATTTTTAGTAACTTTAACCAAGTTTGAACCGGAGTTAACTCATGGTGGGCCCCAGAACCCTAATCTTGATCCAGTCATCGAAACAAGTTGAGATAACTAACGTTATAAAGATAATCAAATTCTCATTCCAACGACAATTCATGGGCAGAATCGGAACAAGAACGGTTGAGATATTAAGAAAACCGTGAAAAGCGCATCAGCACGCTTACCAAGGTCCTAACTTTTGATCCAATCGTTGTAATTTCAATTTCTTTAGTTTTAAAAAAACTAGATATCCAGAGCTTTCGAGGGACACCAAGTTCGCCTCAATCGTAGTTCATGAAGACCTCCGAATGAGCGTTCAAAGTTGGAACCAAAAAAGTGCATGAGGACTAAATTGCTGACACTAGTCGGGCCCAAACTGTCACACCATGTTGGTGCCCCGACCTAACCCGGTGACCCTACAAGGTGCGCCGTGCCTCAAAACTGGAGCGCAACCTATGCGAACACTAGAGCGCTCAAAATGCCTTATTCAGCCAAAACGCCCCAAGTCAACCGTGGGAATACCAAAGGTCAAAAAATGTCAAAATCAAGAGAAAACAACATTATTCATGGTTTTATATCAAATCCGAGCAATTCGAAGATTTTTAGTAACTTTGACCAAGTTTGACCAGGAGTTAACTCTTGGCGGGCCCCAACAACCCTAATCTTGATCCAGTCATCGAAACAGGTTGAGATAACAACCGTTATAAAGATAATCAAATTTTCATTCCAACGACAATTCGAGGGCAGAATCGGAACAAAAACGGCTCAAATATTTAGAAAACCGTGAAAAGCGCATTAGCATGCTTACCAAGGTCATAACTTTTGATCCAATCATCGTAATTTCAATTTCTTTAGTTTTAAAAAAACTGGATATCCAGAGGTTTCGAGGGGCACCAAGTTCGCCTCGATCGGAGTCCGTAAAGACCTCCGAGTGAGCGTTCAAAGTCGGAACCAAAAAAGTGCATGAGGACGGAATTGCTGACGTTAGTCTGGCCCAAACTGGGACACCTTGTTGGTGCCCTGGCCTAACCCGTTGGACCTACAAGGTGCGCCGGGCCTCGAAAACTAGAGCGCAACCCGCTCGAACACTAGAGCGCTCAAAGTGCCTTTTTTAGCCAAAATGCCCCAAGCCAACCCTAGGATGAGCAAAGGTTAAACAACATCAAAATCCAGTCAGAACAACATTATTCATGGTGTTATATCAAATCTGAGCACCTCGAAGATTTTTAGTAACATTGACCGAGTTTGACCAGGAGTTAACTCTTGGCGGGCCTAAATAACCCTAATCTTGATCCAGTCATCGAAACAGGTTGAGATAACTACCGTTATATAAATAATCAAATTCTTATTCCAACGACAATACGAGGGCGGATTCAGAAAAAAACGGCTGAGATATTAAGAAAACCGTGAAAAGCGCATCAGCCCGCTTACCAAGGTCATAACTTTTGATCCAATCTTAGTAATTTCAATTTCTTTAGTTTTAAGAAAACTAGATATCCAGAGCTTTCGAGGGACACCAAGTTCGCCTCAATCGGAGTCCGTAAAGACCTCTGAATGAGCGTTCAAAGTTGGAACCAAAAAAGTGCATGAGGATGAAATTGCTGACGTTAGTTGGGCCCAAACTGGCACACCTTTTCGGTGCCTCGGCCTAACCCAGTGGCCCTACAAGGTGCGCCGTGCCCCGAAAACTAGAGCGCAACCTGTTCGAACATTGGAGCGCTCAAAGTGCCATTTTTAGCCAAAATGCCCCAAGTCAACCCTGGGATGACCAAAGGTCAAACAAAGTCAAAATCTTCGCAAAAAAACATTTTTCATGGTTTTATAACAAATCCGAGCACCTCGAAGATTTTTAGTAACTTTGTCCAAGTTTGAACCGGAGTTAACTCATGGTGGGCCCTAGAACCCTAATATTGATCCAGTCATCGAAACAAGTTAAGATAACTACTGTTATAAAAATAATCAAATTCTTATTCCAACGACAATACGAGGGCGGAATCAGAAAAAAACGGCTGAGATATTAAGAAAACCGTGAAAAGCGCATCAACCCGCTTACCAAGGTTATAACTTTTAATCCAATCTTCGTAATTTCAATTTCTTTAGTTTTAAAAAGACTAGATATCCAGAGCTTTTGAGGGACACCAATTTTGCCTCAATCGTAGTCCGTAAAGACCTCCAAATGAGTGTTCAAAGTTGGAACCAAAAAAGTGCATGAGGACGAAATTGCAGACGTTAGTCGGGCCCAAACTGGCACACCTTGTTTGTGCCCCAGCCTAACCCGATGGCCCTACACGGTGCACCGTGCCTCGAAAATTAGAGCGCAACCCATTCAAACACTTGAGCGCTCAAAGTGCCCTTTATAGCCAAAATGCCCCAAGTCAACCCTGGGATGACCAAAGGTCAAACAATGTCAAAATCCTGACAAAACAACATTATTCATGGTTTTATATCAAATCCGAGCACCTCGAAGATTTTTAGTAATTTTGACCAAGTTTTAACAGGAGTTCACTTTTGGCGGGCCCCAACAACCCTAATCATGATCTAGTCATCGAAATAGGTTAAGATAACTACAGTTATAAAGATAATGAAATTCTCATTCGAACCGCAATTCGAGGGCGGAATCGAAACAAAAACGGCTGAGATATTAAGAAAACCGTGAAAAGCGCATCTGCATGCTTACCAAGATTATAACTTTTGTTCCAATCGTTGCAATTTCAATTTCTTTAGTTTTAAAAAAACTAGATATCCAGAGCTTTCGAGGGACACCAAGTTCGCCTCAATCGTAGTCCATGAAGACCTCCGAATGAGCGTTCAAAGTTGGAACCAAAAAAGTGCATGAGGACTAAATTGCTGACACTAGTCGAGCCCAAACTGTCACACCATGTTGGTGCCCCGGCCTAACCCGGTGGCCCTACAAGGTGCGCTGTGCCTCAAAAACTGGGGCGCAACCCATTCGAAAACTAGAGCGCTCAAAGTGCCTTCTTTAGCCAAAATGCCCCAAGTCAACCCTGGGATGACCAAGGGTCAAACAATGTTAAAATTTTCACAAAACAACATTTTCCATGGGTTTATAACAAATTCGAGCACCTCGAAGATTTTTAGTAACTTTGACCAAGTTTGAACCGGAGTAAACTCATGGTGGGCCCCAGAACCCTAATCTTGATCTAGTCATCAAAACAGGTTCAGACAACTACCATTATGAAGATAATCAAATTCTCATTCCAATGACAATTCACGGGCGTAATCGGAACAAAAGCGTTTAAGATACTGAGAAAACCGTGAAAAGTAGATTGCCGCTTTTATAATGGTCAAAACTCTTGATCCAATCGTTGTAATTTCAATTTCTTTAGTTTTAAAAAAACTAGATACCCAGAGGTTTCGAGGAGCACCAAGTTCGCCTCAATCGGAGTCCGTAAAGACCTCCGAGTGAGCGTTCAAAGTTGGAACCAAAAAAGTGCATGACGACGGAATTGCTGAAGTTAGTCGGGCCCAAACTGGCAAACCTTGTTGGTGCCATGGCCAAACTCGGTGGACCTACAAGGTGCGCCAGGCCTCTAAAACTAGAGCGCAACCCGCTCGAACACTAGAGCGCTCAAAGTGCCTTTTTTAGCCAAAATGCCCCAAGTCAACCTTGGGATGAGCAAAGGTCAAACAATGTCAAAATCCTGTCAAAACAACATTATTCATGGTGCTATATCAAATTCGAGCACCTCGAAGATTTTTAGCAACTTTGACCAAGTTTGACCAGGAGTTAACTATTGGCGGGCCCAAACAACCCTAATCATATCCAGTCATCGAAACAGGTTGAGATAACTACGGTTATATAGATAATCAAATTCTCATTCCAACGACAATACGAGGGCGGAATCGGAAAAAAACGGCCGAGATATTAAGAAAACCGTGAAAAGTGCATCAGCCCGCTTACCAAGGTCATAACTTTTAATCCAATCGTTGTAATTTCAGTTTCTTTAGTTTAAAAAAAACTAGATATCTAGAGCTTTCGAAGGGCACCAAGTTCGCCTAAATCGAAGTCCTTAAAGACATCCGAATGAGCGTTCAAAGTTGGAACTAAAAAAGTGCAAAAGGTCGAAATTGCTTACGTTAGTCGGGCCCAAACTGGCACACCTTGTTGGTGCCCCGGCCTAGCCTGGTGGCCCTACAAGGTGTGCCGTGCCTCGAAAATTGGAGCGCAACCCGTTCGAACACTAGAGCGCTCAAAGTGCCTTTTTCAGCCAAAATGCCCCAAGTCAACCCTGGGATGACCAAAGGTGAAACAATGTCAAAATCTTCACAAAACAACATTTTCCAAGGGTTTATATCAAATCTGAGCACCTCGAAGATTTTTAGTAACTTTGACCAAGTTTGAACCGGAGCTAACTCATGGTGGGCCCCAGAACCCTAATCCTAATCCAGTCATCAAAATAGGTTTAGACAACTACCATTATGAAGATAATCAAATTTTCATTCCAACGACTATTCACGGGCATAATTGGAACAAAAGCGGTTGAGATACTGAGAAAACCTTGAAAAGCGCATAGGCACGCTTTTAACAATCATAACTCTTGATCCAATCGTTGTAATTTCAATTTCTTTAGTTTTAAAAAAACTAGATATCCAGTGGTTTCGAGGGGCACCAAGTTCGCCTCAATCGGAGTCCGTAAAGACCTCAGAGTGAGCATTCAAAGTTGGAACCAAAAAAGTGCTTGAGGATGGAATTGTTGACGTTAGTCGGGCCTAAACTGGCACACCTTGTTGGTGCCCTGGCCTAACCCGGTGGACCTACAAGGTGCGCCGGGCCTCTAAAACTGGAGCGCAACCCGCTCGAACTCTAGAGCAGTCAAAGTGCCTTTTATAGCCAAAATGCCCCAAGTCAACCTTGGGATGAGCAAAGGTCAAACAATGTCAAAATCCTGTCAAAACAACATTATTCATGGTGTTATATCAAATTCGAGCACCTCGAAGATTTTTAGCAACTTTGACCAAGTTTGACCAGGAGTTAACTATTGGCGGGCCCAAACAACCCTAATCATAATCCAGTCATCGAAACAGGTTGAGATAACTACGGTTATATAGATAATCAAATTCTCATTCCAACGACAATACGAGGGCGGAATCGGAAAAAAACGGCCGAGATATTAAGAAAACCGTGAAAAGTGCATCAGCCCGCTTACCAAGTTCATAACTTTTGATCCAATCGTTGTAATTTCAGTTTCTTTAGTTTGAAAAAAACTAGATATCTAGAGCTTTCGAAGGGCACCAAGTTCGCCTAAATCGGAGTCCTTAAAGACATCCGAATGAGCGTTCAAAGTTGGAAACAAAAAGGTGCAAAAGGTCGAAATTGCTTACGTTAGTCGGGCCCAAACTGGCACACCTTGTTGGTGCCCCGGCCTAGCCCGGTGGCCCTACAAGGTGCGCCGTGCCTCGAAAATTGGAGCGCAACCCGTTCGGACACTAGAGCGCTCAAAGTTCCTTTTTCAACCAAAATGCCCCAAGTCAACCCTGGGATGACCAAAGGTGAAACAATGTCAAAATCTTCACAAAAAAACATTTTCCAAGGGTTTATATCAAATCTGAGCACCTCGAAGATTTTTAGTAACTTTGACCAAGTTTGAACCGGAGCTAACTCATGGTGGGCCCTAGAACCCTAATCTTGATCCAGTCATCAAAATAGGTTTAGACAACTACCATTATGAAGATAATCAAATTCTCATTCCAATGACAATTCACGGGCATAATTGGAACAAAAGCGGTTGAGATACTGAGAAAACCTTGAAAAGCGCATAGGCACGCTTTTAACGATCATAACTCTTGATCCAATCGTTGTAATTTCAATTTCTTTAGTTTTAAAAAAACTAGATATCCAGTGGTTTCGAGGGGCACCAAGTTCGCCTCAATCGGAGTTCGTAAAGACCTCAGAGTGAGCATTCAAAGTTGGAACCAAAAAAGTGCTTGAGGATGGAATTGTTGACGTTAGTCGGGCCTAAACTGGCACACCTTGTTGGTGCCCTGGCCTAACCCGGTGGACCTACAAGGTGCGCCGGGCCTCTAAAACTGGAGCGCAACCCGCTCGAACTCTAGAGCAGTCAAAGTGCCTTTTATAGCCAAAATGCCCCAAGTCAACCTTGGGATGAGCAAAGGTCAAACAATGTCAAAATCCTGTCAAAACAACATTATTCATGGTGTTATATCAAATTCGAGCACCTCGAAGATTTTTAGCAACTTTGACCAAGTTTGACCAGGAGTTAACTATTGGCGGGCCCAAACAACCCTAATCATAATCCAGTCATCGAAACAGGTTGAGATAACTACGGTTATATAGATAATCAAATTCTCATTCCAACGACAATACGAGGGCGGAATCGGAAAAAAACGGCCGAGATATTAAGAAAACCGTGAAAAGTGCATCAGCCCGCTTACCAAGGTCATAACTTTTGATCCAATCGTTGTAATTTCAGTTTCTTTAGTTTGAAAAAAAACTAGATATCTAGAGCTTTTGAAGGGCACCAAGTTCGCCTAAATCGGAGTCCTTAAAGACATCCGAATGAGCGTTCAAAGTTGGAAACAAAAAGGTGCAAAAGGTCGAAATTGCTTACGTTAGTCGGGCCCAAACTGGCACACCTTGTTGGTGCCCCGGCCTAGCCCGGTGGCCCTACAAGGTGCGCCGTGCCTCGAAAATTGGAGCGCAACCCGTTCGAACACTAGAGCGCTCAAAGTTCCTTTTTCAACCAAAATGCCCCAAGCCAACCCTGGGATGACCAAAGGTGAAACAATGTCAAAATCTTCACAAAAAAACATTTTCCAAGGGTTTATATCAAATCTGAGCACCTCGAAGATTTTTAGTAACTTTGACCAAGTTTGAACCGGAGCTAACTCATGGTGGGCCCTAGAACCCTAATCTTGATCCAGTCATCAAAATAGGTTTAGACAACTACCATTATGAAGATAATCAAATTCTCATTCCAATGACAATTCACGGGCATAATTGGAACAAAAGCGGTTGAGATACTGAGAGAACCATGAAAAGCGCATAGGCACGCTTTTAACGATCATAACTCTTGATCCAATCATTGTAATTTCAATTTCTTTAGTTTTAAAAAAACTAGATATCCAGTGGTTTCGAGGGGCACCAAGTTTGCCTCAATCGGAGTCCGTAAAGACGTCAGAGTGAGCGTTCAAAGCTGGAACCAAAAAAGTGCTTGAGGACGGAATTGTTGACGTTAGTCGGGCCTAAACTGGCACACCTTGTTTGTGCCCTGGCCTAACTCGGTGGACCTACAAGGTGTGCCGGGCCTCTAAAACTGGAGCGCAACTCGCTCGAACACTAGAGCAGTCAAAGTGCCTTTTATAGCCAAAATGCCCCAAGTCAACCCTGGGATGAGCAAAGGTCAAACAATGTCAAAATCCTGTCAAAACAACATTGTTCATGGTGTTATTTCGAATCCGAGCACCTTGAAGATTTTTAGTAACTTCGACCAAGTTTGACCAGGAGTTAACTCTTAGCGGGCCCCAACAACCCTAATCTTGATCCAGTCATCGAAACAGGTTGAGATAACTACCGTTATAAAGATAATCAAATTCTCATTCCAACGACAATTCGAGGGCAGAATCGGAACAAAAACGGCTCAGATATTTAGAAAACCGTGAAAAGCGCATCAGCATGCTTACGAAGGTCATAACTTTTGATCCAATCGTTGTAATTTCAATTTATTAAGTTTTAAAAAACTAGATTTCCAGAGCTTTCGAGGGACACCAAGTTCGCCTCAATCGGAGTCCGTAAAGACCATCGAATGAGCGTTCAAAGTTGGAACCAAAAATGTGCATGAGAACGAAATTGCAGATGTTAGTCTGTCCCAAACTGGCATACCTTTTTGGTGCCCCAGCCTAACCCTGTGGCCCTACAAGGTGCGTCGTGCCTCGAAAAGTGGAGCGCAACCCGTTCGAACACTAGAGCACTCAAAGTGCCTTTTTCAGCGAAAATGCCCCAAGTGAACCCGGGGATGACCAAAGGTCAAACAAACTCAAAATCTTCACAAAACAACATCTTTCATGGGTTTATAACAAAACCGAGCACCTCGAAGATTTTTAGTAACTTTGACCAAGTTTGAACCGGAGTTAACTAATGCTGGGCCCCAGAACCCAAATCTTGATCCAGTCATCGAAACAAGTTGAGATAACTACCGTTATAAAGATAATCAAATTCTCATTCCAACGAAAATACGCAAGTGGAATCGGAACAAAAACGGCTGAGATATTAATAAAACCGTGAAAAGCGCATCAGCACACTTACCAAGGTCATCACTTTTGATCCAACCGTCGTAATTTCAATTTCTTTAGTTTTAAAAAAAACTAGATATCCAGAGCTTTCGATGGACACCAAGTTCGCCTCAATCGTAGTCCGTGAAGACCTCCGAATGAGCGTTCAAAGTTGGAACCAAAAAAGTGCATGACGACTAAATTGCTGACACTAGTCGGGCCCAAACTGTCACACCATGTTGGTGCCCCGGCTTAACCCGGTGGCCCTACAAGGTGCACCGTGCCTCAAAAACAGGGGCCCAACCCATTCGAAAACTAGAGCGCTGAAAGTGCCTTTTTTAGCCAAAATGCCCCAAGTCAACCCTGGGATGACCAAGGGTCAAAAAATGTCAAAATCTTCACAGAAAAACATTTTCCATGGGTTTATAACAAATCCGAGAACCTCAAAGATTTTTAGTAACTTTGACCAAGTTTGAACCGGAGTAAACTCATGGTGGGCCCCAGAACCCTAATCTTGATCTAGTCATCAAAACAGGTTCAGACAACTACCATTATGAAGATAATCAAATTCTCATTCCAATGACAATTCACAAACGTAATCGGAACAAAAGCGTTTGAGATACTGAGAAAACCGTGAAAAGCATATTGCCGCTCTTATAATGGTCATAACTCTTGATCCAATCGTTGTAATTTCAATTTCTTTAGTTTTAAAAAAACTAGATATCCAGAGCTTTCGAGGGACACTAAGTTCGCCTCAATCGGAGTCCGTAAAGACCTCGGAATGAGCGTTCATAGTTGGAACCAAAAAAGAGCATGAGGGCGAAATTGCTGAAGTTAGTTGGGCCCAAACTGGCACACCTTGTTGGTGCCCCGGCCTAACCCAATGGCCCTACAAGGTGCGCTGTGCCTCGAAAACTAGAGCGCAACCCGTTCGAACATCAGAGCGATCAAAGTGCCTTTTTCTGCCAAAATGCCCCAAGTCAATCCGGGGATGACCAACGGTCAAACAATGTCAAAATCTTCACAAAACAACATATTTCATGTTTTTATAACAAATCCTAGCACCGCGAAGATTTTTAGTAACTTTGACCAAGTTTGAACCGGAGTTAACTCATGGTGGGCCCTAGAACCCTAATCTTGATCCAGTCATCGAAACAAGTTGAGATAACCACCATTATAAAGATAATCAAATTCTCATTCCAACAACAATTCGCGAGCAGAATCGGAACAAAAACGGCTGAGATATTAAGAAAACCACGAAAAGCACATCAGCACACTTACCAAGGTCATAACTTTTGATCCAATCGTCATAATTTCAATTTCTTTAGTTTTAAAAAAACTACATATCCAGAGCTTTCGAGGGACACCAAGATCGCCTCAATCGTAGTCCGTAAGGACCTCCGAATGAGCGTTCAAAGTTGAAACCAAAAAAGTGCATGAGGACGAAATAGCTGACGTTAGTCAGGCCCAAACTGTCACACCATGTTTGTGCCCCGACCTAACCCGGTGGCCCTACACGGTGCACCGTGTCTCGAAAACCGGAGCGCAACCCATTCGAACATTAGAGCGCTCAAAGTGCCTTTTTCTGCCAAAATGCCCCAAGTCAATCCTGGGATGACCAAAGGTCAAACAATTTCAAAATCTTCACAAAACAACATTTTTCCTGGTTTTATAACAAATCTGAGCACCTCGAAGATTTTTAGTAACTTTGACCAAGTTTGAACCGGAGTTAACTCATGGTGGGCCCCGGAAACCTAATCTTGATCCATTCATCGAAACAAGTTGAGATAACTACCGTTATAAAGATAATCAAATTCTCATTCCAACGACAATTCGAGGGCGGAATCGGAACAAAAACGGCTGAGATATTTAGAAAACCGTGAAAAGCGCATCAGCATGCTTACCAAGGTCATAAATTTTGATCCAATCTTTCTAATTTCAATTTCTTTAGTTTTAAAAAAACTAGATATCCAGAGCTTTCGAGGGACACCAGGTTTGCCTCAATCGTAGTCCGTGAAGACCTCCGAATGAGCGTTCAAAGTTGGAACCAAAAAAGTGCATGAGGTCGAAATTGCTGACAGTAGTCGGGCCCAAATTGTCACACCATGTTGGTGGCCCGGCCTAGCCCGGTGGCCCTACAAGGTGCGCCGTGCCTCGAAAACTGTAGCGCAACCCATTCGAACACTAGAGCGCTCAAAGTGCCTTTTTCAGCCAAAGTGCCCCAAGTCAACCCTGGGATGACCAAAGGTCAAACAATGTCAAAATCTTCAGAAAACAACATTTTCCATGGGTTTATAACAAATCCGAGCACCTCGAAGATTTTTAGTAACTTTGACCAAATTTGAACCGGAGTAAACTCATGGTGGGCCCCAGAACCCTAATCTTGATCCAGTCATCAAAACAGGTTTAGACAACTACCATTATGAAGATAATCAAATTCTCATTCCAATGACAATTCAAAGGCGTAATCGGAATAAAAGCGGTGAAGAAACTGAGAAAACCGTGAAAAGCAGATTGGCACCCTTATAGTGGTCATAACTCTTGATCCAAATGTTGTAATTACAATTTCTTTAGTTTTAAAAAAACTAGATATTCAGAGCATTCTACGGACACCGAGTTCGCCTTAATCGGAGTCCGTAAAGACTTCCGAATGAGCGTTCAAAGTTGGAACCAAAAAAGTGCATGAGGACGAAACTACTGACGTTAGTCGGGCCCAAACTAGCGCACCTTGTTGGTGCCCTGGCCTAACACGGTGGCCTTACAAGATGCACAGTGCCTTGAAAACTGGAGCGCAACCCGTTCGAACACTAGAGCGCTCAAAGTGCCTTTTTCAGCCAAAATGCCCAATGTCAACCCTGGAATGTCAAGTCCAGACAAAACAACATTATTCATGGTTTTATATCAAATCCGAGCACCTCGAAGATTTTTAGTATCTTTGGCCAAGTTTGACCAGGAATTAACTCTTGGCGGGCCCCAACAACCCTAATCTTGATCCATTCATCGAAACAGGTTGAGATAACGACCATTATAAAGATAATCAAATTCTCATTCCAACGACAATTCAAGGGCGGAATCGGAACAAAAACGGCTGAGATATTAAGAAAACCGTGAAAACCGCATCATCACGCTTACCACGGTCGTCACTTTTGATCCAATCGTTGTAATTTCAATTTCTTTAGTTTTAAAAAAACTAGATATCTAGAGCTTTCCAGGGACAACAAGATCGCCTCAGTCAGAGTCCATAAAGACCTCCGAATGAGCGTTCAAAGTTGGAACCAAAAAAGTGCATGAGGACGAAATTGCTGATGATAGTCGGGCCCAAACTAGCACACCTCGTTGGTGCCCCGGCCTAACCCGGTGGCCTTTCAAGGTGCGCCGTGCCTCGAAAACTGGAGCGCAACCCATTCGAACGCTAGGGCTCTCAAAGTGCCTTTTTCAGCCAAAATGTCCCAAGTTAACCCTGGGATGACCAAAGGTCAGACAATGTCAAAATCTTGACAAAACAACATTTTTCATGGTTTTATATTGAATCCGAGCACCTCGAAGACTTTCAGTAACTTTGACCAGGTTTGACCAGAAGTTAACTCTTGGTGGGCCCCAGCAACCCTAATCTTGATCTAGTCATCAAAATGGGTTGAGATAACTACCGTTATAAAGATAATCAAATTCTCATTCCAACGACAATTCGCTAGTGGAATCGGAACAAAAATGGCTGAGATATTAAGAAAATCGTGAAAAGCACATCAACACGCTTACCAAGGTCACAACTTTTGATCCAATCCTTTTTAATTTCAATTTCTTTAGTTTTAAAAAAACTAGATACCGAGAGCTTTCCAAGTTCATCAAGATCGCCTTAATTGGAGTCCGGAATGTCCTACAAATACGCGTCCTAAGTCGGAACCAAAAACGGGCATGAGGACTAAATTGCTGACATTAGTCGAGCCAAACCTGGCACACCCTATAGGTGCCTCAGCCTAACCCGGTGGCCCTATAAGGCCCACCGTGCCTCGAAATCTGGAGAGCAACCCGTACGAACACTAGAGCATTCAATGTGCCTTTTTCAGCCAAAATGCCCAAAGTCAACCCTCGGATGACCAAAGGTCAAACAACATCAAAATCCTCACAAAACAATATTTTTCATGGTTTTATATCAAATCCGAGCACCTCGAAGATTTTTAGTAATCGTGACAATGTTTGAACCTGAGTTAACTCTTGGTAGGCCCCAGAGACCCTACTCTTGATCCTGTCATCAAAACAGGTTTAGACAACTACCATTACAAAGATAATCAAATTATCATTCCAATGACAATTCACGGGCGTAATCGGAACAAAAACGGTTGAGATACTAAGAAAACCTTGAAATACGCATCGGCACGCTTATAATGGTCATAACTTTTGATCCAATAGTTGTAATTTCAAATTCTTTTGTTTTAGAAAAACTAGATATCCAGAGCTTTGCAGGGACACCAAGATCGCCTCAATCGGAGTCCGTAAAGACCTCCGAATGAGCGTTCGAAGTTGGAACCAAAAAAGTGCATGAGGATAAAATTGCGAACGTTAGTCGGGCACAAACTAGCACACATTGTTGGTGCCTTGGCCTAACCCGATGGCCCTACAAGGTGTCCCATGCCTCGATAACTGAAGCGCAACCCATTCGAACACTAGGCCGCCTAAAATTCCTTTTTCAGCCAAAATGTCCCAAGTTAACCCTGGGATGACCAAAGGTCAAACAATGTAAAAATCATGACAAAACAACATTTTTCATGGTTTTATATCAAATTCGAGCATCTCGAAGGCTTTCAGTAACTTTGACCAAGTTTGACCAGGAGTTAACTCTTGGTGGACCCCAACAACCCTAATCTTGATCTAGTCATCAAAACAGGCTGAGAGAACTACCATTATAAAGATAATCAAATTCTCATTCCAACGACAATTCGAGAGCGAAATCGGAACAAAAATGGCTGAGATATTAAGAAAGCCGTGAAAAGCCCATCAGCACGCTTACCAAGTTCATAACTTTTGATCCAATCGATGTAATTTCAATTTCTTTAGTTTTAAAAAAAATAGATATCCAGAGCCTTCAAGGGGCACCAAGTTCGCCTCAATCGGAGTCCGTAAAGACCTCCGAATGAGCGTCCAAAGTTGGTACCAAAAAAGTGCATGAGGACGAAATTGCTGACGTAAGTCGGGCCCAAACTAGCACACCTTGTTGGTGCCTAGGCCTAACCCGGTGGCGATACAAGGTGTGCCGTGCCTTGATAACTGGAGCGTAACCGTTCAAACACAAGAGAACACGAGAGAGCTCAAAGTGCCTTTTTTAGCCAAAAGGCCTCAAGTCATCCCCGGAGTGACTAAAGGTCAAACAATGTCCAAATCCTGACAAAACAACATTATTCATGGTTTTATATCAAATCCGAGCATCTTGAAGATTTTTAGTAACTTTAAACAAGTTTGACCAGGAGTTAACTCTTGGTGGGCCCTAACAACCCTAGTCTTGATCCAGTCATCGAAACTGGTTGAGATAGCTCCCGTAATAAAGATAATCAAATTCTCAATCCAACAACAATTCGAGGGCGGAATAGGAACAAAAACAGCTGAGATATTAAGAAATTCGTGAAAAGTGCATCAGCACGTTTACCAAGGTCATAACATTTGATCCAATCGTTGTAATTTCAATTTCTTTAGTTTTAGAAAAACTAGATATCCAGAGCTTTTGAGGGGCACCAAGTTCGCCTCAATCGGAGTCCGTAAAGACCTCCGAATGAGCGTTCAAAGTAGGAACCAAAAAAGTGCATGAGGACGAAATTGCTGACGTTAATCGGGCCCAAACTGGAACACCTTGTTGGTGCCCCGGCCGAACCCGGTGGCCCTACAAGGTGCGTCGTGCCTCGAAAACTGGAGAGTAACCCGTTCAAACACTAGAGCGCTCAAAGTGCCTTTTTTAACCAAAATGCCCCAAGTCAACTTTGGGATGACCAAAGGTCAAACAATTTCAAAATCCTCACAAAACAACATTTCTCATGGTTTTATATCAAATACGAGCACCTCGACGATTTTTAGCAGCTTTGACCAAGTTTGAACCGAAGTTAACTCTTGGTGGGCCTTAGAAACCCTAATCTTGATCCAGTCATCAAAACAGGTTTAGACAACTACCATTTTGATGATAATCAAATTCTCATTCCAACGACAATTCGAGGGCGGAATCGGAACAAAAACGGCAGAGATATTAAGAAAACAGGGAAAAGGCGCATCAGCACGCTTACCAAGGTCATAACCTTTGATTCACTCATTGTAACTTCAATTTCTTTGGCTTTAAAAAAACTAGATATCCTGAGCTTTCTAGGGACACCAAGTTCGCCTTAATCGGAGTCCGTAAAGACCACCGAATAAGCGTTCGAAGTTGGAACCGAAAAAGTGCATGAGGACGAAATTGCTGAGGATAGTCGGGCCCAAATTGGAACACCTTGATGGTGCCCCGGCCTAACCCGGTGGACCTACAAGGTGCGCCGTGCCTCGAAAACTGTAGCGTAACCCGTTCGAAGACTAGAGCGCTCAAAGTGCCTTTTTCAGCCAAAATGCCCCAAGTCAACCCTGGGATGACCAAAGGTTAAACAAGGTCAAAATCCTCAAAAAACATCATTTTTCATGGTTTTATATCAAATTCGACCACCATGAAGACTTTCAGTAACTTGGGCCAAGTTTGACTAGGAGTTAACTCTTAGTGGGCCCCAGCAACCCTAATCTTGATCCAGTCATCAAAATAGGTTGAGATAACTAACATTATAAAGATAATCAAATTCTCATTCCAACGACAATTCGAGGGCGGAATCGGAATAAAAACGGCTGAGATATTAAGAAAACCATGAAAAGAGCATCAGCACGCTTACCAAGGTCATAACTTTTGATTCAATCATTGTAATTTCAATTTCTTTAGTTTTAAAAAAACTAGATATCCAGAGCTTTCTAGGGACACCAAGATCGCCTCAATCAGAGTCTGTAAAGACCTACGAATGAGCGTTCGAAGTTTGAACCAAAAAAGTGCATGAGGATGAAATTGCTGATGATAGTCGGGCCCAAACTGGCATACCTTGTTGGTGCCCCGGCCTAACCTGGTGGCCCTACGAGGTGCGCCGTGCCTTGAAAACTAGAGCGCAACTCGTTCGAACACTAGGGCACTCAAAGTGCCTTTTTCAGCCAAAATGTCCCAGGTTAACCCTGGGATGACCAATGGTCAAACAATGTCAAAATGCTGACAAAACAACATTTTTCATGGTTTTATATCAAATCTGAGCACCTCGAAGACTTTCAGTAACTTTGACCAAGTTTGACCAGGAGTTAACTCTTGGTGGGCCCCAGCAACCCTAATCTTGATCCAGTCATCAAAACAGGTTGAGAATACTACCATTATAAAGATAATCAAATTCTCATTCCAACGACAATTCGCGGGCGGAATCAGAATAAAAACGGCTGAGATATTAAGAAAACAGTGAAAAGCACAACAACACGCTTACCAAGGTCATAACGTTTGATCCAATCGTTTTTAATTTCAATTTCTTTAGTTTTAAAAAAACTAGATACCAAGTGCTTTCCAAGTACACCAAGATCGCCTCAATCGGAGTTCGGAAAGACCTCCAAATGTGCATCCTAAGTCGGAACCAAAAAAGGGCATGAGGACTAAATTGCTGATGTTAGTTGAGCCAAACCTGGCACACCATGTAGGTGCCTCAGCCTAACCTGGTGGCCCTACAAGGTGCGCTGTGCCTCGAAAACTGGTGCGCAACCTGTACGAACACTAGAGCGCTCAAAGTGCCTTTTTTAGCCAAAATGAGCCAAGTTAACCCTCGGATGACCAAAGGTCAAACAACGTCAAAATCCTCACAAAACAACATTTTTCATGGTTTTATATCAAATCCGAGCACCTCGAAGATTTTTAATAAATTTGACAAAGTTTGAACAGGAGTTAACTCTTGGTAGGCCCCAGAGACCCTATTCTTGATCCTGTCACCAAAACAAGTTTAGACAACTACCATTATGAAGATAATCAAATTCTCATTCCAATGACAATTCACGGGCATAATCGGAACAAAAACAGTTGAGATACTGAGAAAACGGTGAATTGCGCATCGGCACGCTTATAGTGGTCATAACTTTTGATCCAACAGTTGTAATTTCAATTTCTTTAGTTTTAGAAAAACTAGATATCCAGAGCTTTGCAGGGACACCACGATCGCCTCAATCGGATTCCGTAAAGACTTCCGAATAAGCGTTCGAAGTTGGAACCAAAAAAGTGCATAAGGATAAAATTGCTGACGTTAGTCGGGGCCAAACTGGCACACATTGTTTCTGCCCCGACCTAACCCGGTGGCCCTACAAGGTGCGTCTTCCCTCGAAAACTGGAGCGCAACCCGTTCGATCACTAGAGCGCTTAAAGTGCCTTTTTTAGCCAAAACGCCCCTAGTCAACCCTGGGATGACCAAAGGTCAAACAGTTTCAAAATGCTAACAAAAAAACATTTTTCATGGTTTTATATCAAATCCGAGCACCTCGAAGATTTTTAGTAACTTTGACCAAGTTTGACCCGAAGTTTACTCTTGGTGGGCCCTAGAAACCCTAATCTTGATCCAGTCATCAAAACAGGTTTAGATAACTACCATTATGAAGGTAATCAAATTCTCATTCCAATTAAAATTCATGGGAGAAATCAGAACAAAAACGGTTGAGATATTGAGAAAACCATGAAATGCACATCAGCACGCTTACAAAAGGTCATAACTTTTGATCCAATCATTGTAATTTCAATTTTTTTTAGTTTTAAAACAACTATATATCTAGAGTTGTCTAGGGACACCAAGATCGCCTCAATCAGAGTTGTCTAGAGTTGCTGACATTAGTTGAGCCAACCCTGGCACACCTTGTAGGTGCAGGCCCTACAAGGTGCGCCGTGCCTCGAAATCTGGACCGCAACACATTCGAACATTAGAGCACTCAAAGTGCAATTTTTCGCCAAAATGCCTCTAGTCAACCCTGTGTTGACCAAAGACAAACAATGTCAAAATCCTCTAAAAAAACATTTTTCATGGTTTTATTTCAAATTCGAGCTCCTCGAAGATTTTTACTAACTTTGACCAAGATTAACTCGAAGTTAACTCGTGTTGGGCCCCGAAAACTCATATCATGATCCAGCCATCAAAACTGGTTGAGACAACTGCCATTATGAACTTAATCAAATTCTCATTGCAACGAATATTCAAGGGCCGAAATCGAAGGAAAAAGTAGATATCCGGCGCTTTTCAGGAACACCAAGATCGCCTCAATCGGAGTCTTGAAAGACCTCCAAATGGGCGTCCGAAGTTGGAACCAAAAAAGTGCATAAGGACAAAATTGCTGACGTTGGACGGGCGCAACCTGGCACACCTTGTAGGTGCCCCGGCCTGACTCGGTGGCCCTACAAGGTGCGCCGTTCCTCGAAAACCAGAATGCAACTTGTTGGAAAACTAGAGCGCTCAAAGTGCCTTTTCGGCCAAAATGCCCCAAGTCAACTCTGGGATGACCAAAGGTCTAACAATGTCAAAATCCTCACAAAATAACATTTCTCTTGGTTTTATATCAAATCCGAGCACCTCGATGATTTTTAGTGACTTTGACCAAGTTTGACCTAGAGTTAACTCTTGGTGAGTCCTAGAAACCCTAATCTTGATCTAGTCGTGAAAACAGGTTGAGACAACTACCATTATGAAGAAATTCAAATTCTCATACCAACGACAATTCACGGGCAGAAACGGAACAAAAACAGTTGAGATGTTGAGAAAACCGTGAAAAGCGCATCAACACGCTTACAAAGATCGTAACTTTTAATCCAACCGTTGTAATTTTAATTTCTATAGATTTATAAAATCTTGATATCCAGATCTTTCCAGGAACACCAAGATCGCCTCAATTAGAATCCGAAAAGAGCTCCAAATGCGCGTCCGAATTTGGAAACGAAAAAGTGCATGACGGCGTAATTGCTGACGTTAGTTGAGCCAAACTTGGCACACCTTGTAGTTGCCTCGGCCCAACCAGGTGGCCCTACAAGGTGCGCCGTGCTTCAAAAACTGGAGGGCAACCTGTTCGAACACTAGAGCGCTTAAAGTGCCTTTTTCTTCAAAAATGCCCTAAGTCAACCCTTGGATGTCCAAAGGTCAAAAAATGTCAAAAGCCTCACAAAATAACATTTTTCATGGTTTTATATCAAATAAGAGCACTTTGAAGATTTTTGGTAAATCTGACCAAGTTTGACCTAGAGTTAACTCTTGGTGGGTCCTAAAAACCTTAATCTTGATCCAGTCATGAAAACAGGTTGAGATAACTGCCATTATGAAGATAATCAAATTCTCATTCCAATGATAATTCACGGGAAAAGTTGGAACAAAGGTCGTAAGCGCGCTTACCAAGGTCATTACTTTTGATGAAGTCATAATTTTAATTTCTTTAGTGTCATAAAAACTAGATATCCAGATCTTTCCAGGAACCCCAAGATCGCCTCAATCGGAGTTCGAAAAGACCTCCAAATGCGCGTCTTAAGTCGGAACCAAAAAAGTGCCTGAGGACGTAATTGCTGACGTTAGTCGAGCCCAACCTAGCTCACCTCGTAGGTGCCCCGGCCGAACCCGGTGGCCTCACAGGATGCGCCGTGCCAGGAAAACTAGAGCGCAACTCATTCGAATGCTAGAGCGCTCAAAGTGTAATTTTCAGCCAAAATGCTCTTAGTCAACCCTATGTTGACTAAAGGCAAACAATGCGAAAATCCTCACAAAACAACATTTTTCATGGTTTTATATCAAATTTGAGCTCCTCGAATATTTTTAGTAACTTTGACGAAGATTTACCCGGAGTTAACTCTTGCTGGGCCTCGAAAACCCAAATCTTGATCCAATCATAAAAACAAATTGAGGCAACTGCCATTATGAAGATAATCAAATTCTCATTCCAACGATATTCATGGGCCGGAATCAGGGCAAAAATGGATTAGAAATTGGAAAACCGAGAAAAGCGTATCCACACGCTTACCAAGGTGATAACTTCTGATCCAATCTTTGTAATTTTAATTTCTTTAGTTTTATAAAAACTAGATATCCAGCGCTTTTCAAGAACACCAAGATCGCCTCAATCGGAGTCCGGAAAGACCTCCAAATGGGCGTCCGAAGTTGGAACCAAAAAAGTGCATGGGGACAAAATTGCTGACATTAGACGGGCCTAACTAGGCACACCTTGCAGGTGCCCTGGCCTGACCCGGTGGCCCTTGAAGGTGCGCCGTGCCTTAAAAACTGGAATGCAACCCGTTGGAACACTAGAATGCTCAAAGTGCCTTTTTCAGCCAAATTGCGCCAAGTCAACCCTGGGATAAACAAAGGTCAAACAACATCAAAATCCTCAAAAAACAATATTTTTCATGGTTTTATATCAAATCCGAGAACCTCGAAGATTTTTAGTAACTTTGACCAAGTTTGACCCGGAGTTAACTATTGGTGGGCCACAGAAACCCAAATCTTGATCCAGTCATCAAAACAGGTTGGGACAACTACCGTTACAAAGATAATCAAATTCTCATTCCAATGACAATTCACGGGCGGAATCGTAACAAAAACGGCTGAGATATTGAGAAAACCGTGAAAAGCACATCAGAACGCTAACAAAGGTCATAACTTTTGATTCAATCATTTTAATTTCAATTTCTTTAGTTTTAATAAAAGTAGATATCCAGAGCTTTCCAGGGACACCAAGATCGCCTCAATCGGAGTCTGGAAAGACCTCCGAATGAGCGTTCGAAGTTGGAACCAAAAAAGTGCATGAGGACGAAATTGCTGACGTTAGTCAGGGCTAACCTGGCACACCTTGTTGGTGCCCCGGCCTAACCCGGTGGCCCTACAAGGTGCGCCCTGCATCGAAAACTGGAGTGCAACTCGTTCGAACACTAGAGAGCTCAAAGTGCCTTTTTCAGCCAAAATGCCCTAAGTCAACCCTTGGATGACCAAAGGTCAAACAATGTCAATATTCTCACAAAACAAAATTTTTATTGCTTTATATCAAATACGAGCACCTCAAAGATTTTTTGTAACTTTGACCAAGTTTGACCCGGAGTAAACTCCTAGTGGACCGTAGAAACCCTAATCTTGATCCAGTCATCAAAATAGGTTGAGATAACTACCGTTATGATGATAATCAAATTCTCATTCCAACGACAATTCCCAGGCGGAATCGGAACAAAAAACGCTAATATATTGTGAAACCTTGAAAAGCGCATCAGCACGCTTACCAAGGTCATAAATTTCTATCCAATTGTTGTAATTTTAATTTCTTTTGTGTGATAAAAACTAGATATCCAGAGCTTTCCCGAAACACCAATATCGCCTCAATTGGAGTCCGGAAAGACCTCCAAATGTGCGTCTTAAGTCAGAACCACAAAAGTGCATGAGGACGAAATTGCTGACATTAGTTGAGCCAATCTTGGCACACCTTGTATGTGCCCTGGCCTAACCCAGTGGCCCTATAAGGTGCGCCGTGCCTCAA
The DNA here is from genome assembly GCA_033629205.1 of Lithocarpus polystachyus. Classification (NCBI taxonomy): domain Eukaryota; kingdom Viridiplantae; phylum Streptophyta; class Magnoliopsida; order Fagales; family Fagaceae; genus Lithocarpus; species Lithocarpus polystachyus. Next base: position 59,723,738 of record CM066162.1, on the reverse strand, counting down.
AAACCAGAGCGCAACTCGGTCGAACACTAGAGCGCTCAAAGTGCAATTTTCAGGCAAAATGCCCCTAATCAACCCTGTGTTGACCAAAGGCAAACAATGTCAAAATCCTCTAGTACTGGAATCGGAGCAGAAACGGTTTAGATATTGGAAAACTGAGAAAAGTCTATCAACATGCTTACCAAGGTCGTAACTTCTGATCCAATCGTTGTAATTTTAATTTCTTTAGTTTTATAAAAACTAGATATCCAGCACTTTTTAGGAACACCGAGATCGGCTCAATCAGAGTCCGAAAAGTCCTCCAAATGCGCATCCGAAGTTGCAACCAAAAAAGTGCATGAGGATGAAATTGCAGACGTTAGACGGGCCCAACCTGGCACACCTTGCAGGTGCCCCGGCCTGACCCGGTGGCCCTTGAAGGTGCGCCGTGCCTCGAAAACTAGAATGCAACCCGTTGGAACACTAGAGCACTCAAAGTTCCTTTTTTAGCCAAAACACACCAAGTTAACCCTGGGATGGCCAAAGGTCAAACAATGTCAAAATCCTCACAAAACAATATTCTTCATGGTTTATATCAAATCAGAGCCCCTTGTAGATTTTTAGTAACTTTAACTAAGTTTTGACATAGAGTTAAATCATGGTGAGCCACAGAAACCCTAATCTTGATCTTGTTATCAAAACAGGTTGAGACAACTACCATTATGAAGATAATCAAATTCCCATTCCAATTACAATTCACGGGCAGAATCGGAACAAAAACGGTTGAGATATTAAGAAAATCATGAAAAGCACATCAGCACGCTTACAAAGGTCAAAAATTTTAACCTAATCGTTGTAGTTTCAATTTCTTTAGTTTTTTTAAAAAAAACTTGATATCCAGAGCTTTCCAGGGACACCAAGATCGCCTCAATCGGAGTCCGAAAAGACCTCTAAATGCGCGTCCGAAGTTGGAACCAAAAAGTGTATGAGGACGAAATTGATGACTTTAGTTGGGCCCAACCTAGCACACCTTGTAAGTGCCCAGTCCCAACCTGATGGCCCTACAAGGTGTGCCCTGCCTCGAAAACTGGAATGCAACCCATTGGAATACTATAGCACTCAAAGTGCCTTTTCAGCGAAAATGCGCCAAGTCAACCCTGGGATGGCCAAAGATCAAACAATGTCAAAATCCTCACAAACAAACATTTTTCATGGTTTTATATCAAATCCGAGCACCTTGTAGATTTTTAGTAACTTTGACCAAGTTTGACTTGGAGTTAACTCTTGGTGGGCCCTAGAAACCCTAACCTTGATCTAGTCACCAAAATAGGTTGAGACAACTACCATTATGAAGATAATCAAATTCTCATTCCAATGACAATTCACGTGTGGAATCGGAACAAAAATGGTTGACATATTGAGAAAACCATGAAAAGCGCATTAGCACGCTTACAAAGGTCATAAATTTTGACCCAATCGTTGTAGTTTCAATTTCATTAGTTTTAAAAAACCTTGATATCCAGAGATTTCCAAGGACACCAAGATCGCCGCAATCGGAGTCCGGAAAGACCTCCAAATGCAAGTCTGAAGTTGGAACCAAAAAAGTGCATGAGGACGAAATTGATGACGTTAGATGGGCCCAACCTGGCACACCTTACAGGTGCCCCGGCTTGACCCGAAGGCCCTACAAGGTGCGCCGTGCCTCGAAAAATGGAATGCAACTTGTTGGAACACTAGAGCACCAAAGTGCCTTTTTCAGCCAAAATGCACCAAGTCAACCCTGGGTTGACCAAAGGTCAAACAATGTCAATATGCACACAAAACAACATTTTTCAAGGCTTTATATCAAATCTGAGCTCCTAGAAGATTTTTAGTAACTTTGACCGACTTTGACCTAGAGTTAACTCTTGGTGAGCCCCAAAAACCGTAACCTTGATCCATTCATCAAAACAGGTTGAGACAACTACCATTATGAGGATAATCAAATTCTCATTCCAATCATAATTCACGGGTGGAATCGGAACAAAAAAGGGTGGGATATTGAGAAAATCGTGAAATGCGCATCAGCACGCTTACAAAGGTCATAACTTTTGAGCCTATAGTTGTAATTTCAATTTCTTTAGTTTTAAAAAAACCAGATATTCCGAGCTTTCCAGCGACACCAAGATCGCCTCAATCGGAGTCCGGAAAGCTCTCCGAATGCGCGTTCGAAGTTGGAACCAAAAAAGTGCACGAGGACGAAACTGCTAACGTTAGTCGGGCCCAAACTGGCACACCGTATATGGGCCCCGGCCTAACCCAGTGGCCCTACAAGCTGCGCTGTGCCTCAAAAACTAGAGTGGAACACGTTCGAACACTAGAGTGATCAAAGTGCCTTTTTTAGCGAAAATACCCCAAGTCAACCCTGGGATGGCCAAAGGTCAAACAATGTCAAAATCCACACAAAACAACATTTTTCATGGTTTTACATCAAATTTGAGCACCTTGAAGATTTTTAGTAACTCTAACCAAGTTTGACCTGGATTTAACTTTTGGTGGGCCTCATAAACCCTAATCTTGATCCAGTCGTCAAAACCGGTTGAGATAACTACCACTATAAAGATAATCAAATTCTCAATCCAACGACAATTCACGGGGGGAATCAGAACAAAAACGGCTGAGATATTGAGAAAACCATGAAAAGCGCATCAGTACGCTTACCAAGGTCATAACTTTTGATCTAAACGTTGTAATTTTAATTTCTTTAGTGTTATAAAAAAATAGATATCCAGGGCTTCCCAGGAACACCAAGATCGCCTCAGTCAGAGTCTGGAAAGACCTCCAAATGGGCGTCCTAAGTCAGAACCAAAAAAGTACATGAGGACGAAATTGCTGACATTATTCAAGCCAAACCTAGCACACCTTGTAGGTGCCCCGGCCTAACCCGGTGGCCCTATACGGTGCGCCATGCCTCGAAAATTGGAGCGCAACTCATTCGAACACTAGAGTGCTCAAAGTTCAATTTTCAGCCAAAATGAACCTAGTCAACCCTGTGTTGACCAAAGGCAAAAAATGTCAAAATCCTCATAAAACAACATTTTTCACGGTTTTATATCAAATTCGAGCTCCTCAAAAATTTTTCGTAGCTTTGACCGAGATTAACATAGAGTTAACACGTGCTGGGCTCCGAAAACCCAAATCTTGATCTAGTCAACAAAACAGGTTGAGACAACCGCCATTATGAAGATAATCAAATTCTCATTCCAACGAATATTCATGGGCCGGAATTGGAGAAAAAACGGTTTAGATATTGGAAAACCGAGAAAAGCGCATCAGCATGCTTACAAAGGTCATAACTTCTGATCCAACTGTTGTAATTTTAATTTCTTTAGTTTTATAAAAAAATAGATATCTAGCGCTTTTCAGGAACACCAAGATCACCTCAATCGGAGTCCAGAAAGACCTCTAAATGCGCGTCCGAAGTTTGAACCATAAAAGTGCATAAGGACAAAATTGCTGACATTAGACAGGCCCAACCTGGCACACCTTTCAGGTGCCCCGGCCTGACCCGGTGGCCCTTGAAGGTGTGCCGTGCCTCGAAAACTGGAATGCAGCCCGTTGGAACACTAGAGCGCTCAAAGTGCATTTTTCAGCCAAAACGCACCAAGTCAACCCTAGGATGACCAAAGATCAAACAATGTCAAAATCCTCTCAAAACAACATTTTTAATGGTTTTATATCAAATCCAAGCACCTTGTAGATTTTTAGTTACTTTGACCATGTTTGACCCGATGTTAACTCTTGGTGGGCCCCAGAAACCCTAATCTTGATCCTGTCATCAAAACAGGTTGAGACAACTACCATTATGAAGATAATCAAATTCTCATTCCAATGACAATTCACGTGTGGAATCGGAATGAAAACGGTTGACATATTGAGAAAACCATGAAAAGCGCATTAGCACGCTTACAAAGGACATAAATTTTGACCCAATCGTTGTAGTTTCAATTTCATTAGTTTCAAAAAACCTTGATATCCAAAGCTTTCCAAGGACACCAAGATCGCCGCAATCGGAGTCCGGAAAGACCTCCAAATGCAAGTCCGAAGTTGGAACCAAAAAAGTGCATGAGGACGAAATTGATGACGTTAGATGGGCCCAACCTGGCACACCTTGCAGGTGCCCCGGCTTGACCCGGAGGCCCTACAAGGTGCGCAGTGCCTCGAAAACGGGAATGCAACTCGTTGGAACACTAGAGCACCAAAGTGCCTTTTTCAGCCAAAATGCACCAAGTCAACCCTGGGTTGACCAAAGGTCAAACAATGTCAATATCCACACAAAACAACATTTTTCAAGGCTTTATATCAAATCTGAGCTCCTAGAAGATTTTTAGTAACTTTGACCGACTTTGGCCTGGAGTTAACTCTTGGTGAGCCCTAAAAACCCTAACCTTGATCCATTCATCAAAACAGGTTGAGACAACTACCATTATAAGGATAATCAAATTCTCATTCCAATCACAATTCACGGGTGGAATCGGAACAAAAAAGGGTGGGATATTGAGAAAATCGTGAAATGCGCATCAGCACACTTACAAAGGTCATAACTTTTGAGCCTATAGTTGAAATTTCAATTTCTTTAGTTTTATAAAAAATAGATTTTTAGTTACTTTGACCATGTTTGACCCGATGTTAACTCTTGGTGGGCCCCAGAAACCCTAATCTTAATCCTGTCATCAAAACAGGTTGAGACAACTACCATTATGAAGATAATCAAATTCTCATTCCAATTACAATTCAAGGGCGGAATCGGAACAAAAACGGTTGAGATATTGAGAAAACCGTGAAAAGCGGATCAACACGCTTACAAAGGTGATATCCTTCGACCCAATCACTACAATTTCAAATTATTTAGTTTTAAAAAAACTAGATATCCAGAGCTTTCCAGGGACACCAAGATCGCCTCAATCGGAGTCCGAAAAGACCTCCAAAACTCGAATTTGGAACCAAAACTTGTTGGTGCCCCGGCCTAACCTGGTGGCCCAACAAGGTGCACCGTGCCTCGAAAACTGGAATGCAACCTATTGGAACACTATCAAAGGGCCTTTTTTCGCAAAAATGCGCCAAGTCAACCCTGGGTTGACCAAACGTCAAACAACGTCAAAAGCCTCACAAAACAACATTTTTCGGGGTTTTATTTCAAATCTGAGCACCTCGAAGATTTTAGTAACTTTGACCAAGTTTGACCCGGAGTTGACTATTGGCGGGCCCTAGAGACCCTAATCTTGATCTAGTCATCAAAAGAGGTTGAGAAAACTACCACTATAAAGATAATCAAATTCCCCTTCCAATGAAAATTCACAAGCGGAATTGGAATAAAAACGGTTTAGATATTGAGAAAACCATGAAAAGCACATCGGCACGCTTACAAAGGTCATAAATTTTGACCCAATCGTTGTCATTTCAATTTCTTTAGTTTTAAAAAAACTAGATATCCAGAGCTTTCCAGGGACACCAAGATTGCCTCAATTGGAGTCCCGAAAGAATTCCGAATGCACGTTCGAAGTTGAAACCAAAAATGTGCATTAGGACGAAATTGCTGACGTTAGTCGGGGCCAACCTAGCATACCTTGTTGGTGCCCCGGCCTAACCCGATGGCCCTACAAGGTGCGCCCTGCCTTGAAAACTTGAGTGCAACCCGTTCGAACACTAGAGAGCTCAAAGTGATTTTTTCAGCCAAAAAGCCCCAAGTCAACCCTGGGATGATCGAAGGTCAAACAATGTCAAAACCCTCACAAAACAAAATTTTTCATGGTTTTATATCAAATACAAGCACCTCGAAGATTTTTTGTAAGTTTGACCAAGTTTGACTTGGAGTTATCTCTTGGTGGGCCCTAGAAACCCTAACCTTGATCCAGTCATCAAAATAGGTTGAGATAACTACCGTTATGAAGATAATCAAATTCTCCTTCCAATGACAATTCACGGGCGGCATCGAAACAAAAACGGCTAAGATATTAAGAAAACCATGGAAAGCGCATCAGCACGCTTACCAAGGTCATAACTTTTGATCCAATTGTTGTAATTTTAATTTCTTTTGTGTTATAAAAACTTGATATCTAGAACTTTCCAGGTACACCAAGATCGCCTTAATCGAAGTCCAGAAAGACCTCCGAATGCGCGTTCGAAATTGGAACCCAAAAAGTGCATTAGGATGAAATTGCTGACATTAGACGGGCCCAACCTAGCACACCTTGCTAGTGCCCTAGCATGACCCGGTGGCCCCTGAAGGTGCACCATGCCTCGAAAATTGGAATGCAACCCGTTGGAACACTAGAGTGTTCAAAGTGACTTTTTCAGCCAAAATGCGCCAAGTCAACCCTGGGATGACCAAAGGTCAAACATTGTCGAAATCCTCACAAAACAACATTTTTCATGGTTTTATATCAAATCCGAGCACCTTGTAGATTTTTAGCAACTTTGACCAAGTTTGACCCGAAGTTAACTCTTGGTGGGCCCTAGAAACCCTAATCTTGATTCTGTCATCAAAACAGGTTGAGACAACTACCATTGTGATGATAATCAAATTCTCATTCCAACAACAATTCACGGGCTGAATCGGAACAAAAACGGTTGAGATATTGAGAAAACCGTGAAAAGCACTTCAGCACGCTTACAAAGGTCATAACTTTTGACCCAATCGTTGTCATTTCAATTTCTTTAGTTTTAAAAAACTAGATATCCAGAGCTTTCCAGGGACACCAAGATCGCCTCAATCGGAGCCCGAAAAGAATTCCGAAAGCACGTTCAAAGTTGAAACCAAAAAAGTGCATTAGGACGAAGTTGCTGACGTTAGTCGAGGCCAACCTGGCACACCTTGTTAGTGCCCCAGCCTAACCCGATGGCCCTACAAGGTGCGCCCTGCCTCGAAAACTAGAGTGCAGCCCGTTCGAACACTAGAGAGCTCAAAGTGATTTTTTTAGCCAAAATTCCCTAAGTCAACCCTGGGATGATCGAAGGTCAAACAATGTCAAAATCCTCACAAAACAAAATTTTTCTTGGTTTTATATCAAATACGAGCTCCTCAAATATTTTTTGTATCTTTGACCAAGTTTGACCCGGAGTTATCTCTTGGTGGGCCCAAGAAACCCTAACCTTGATGCAGTCATCAAAATAGATTGAGATAACTACAGTTATGACGATAATCAAATTCTCCTTCCAATGACAATTCACGGGCAGAATCGAAACAAGAACGGCTAAGATATTAAGAAAACCATGGAAAGCGCATCAGCACACATACCAAGGTCATAACTTTTGATCCAATGGTTGTAATTTTAATTTCTTTCGTGTTATATAAACTTGATATCCAGAGCTTTCCAGGGACACCAAGATCGCCTCAATCGGAGTCCGGAAAGACCTCCGAATGCACGTTCGAAGTTGGAACCCAAAAAGTGCATTAGGACGAAATTGCTGACGTTAGACGGTCCCAACCTGGCACACCTTGCTGGTTCCCCGACATGACCCAGTGGCCCCTGAAGGTGCACCGTGCCTCGAAAACTGGAATGCAACCCGTTGGAACACTAGAGTGCTCAAAGTGCTTTTTTCAGCCAAAATGTGCCAAGTCAACCCTGGGATGACCAAGGGTCAAACAATGTCAAAATACTCACAAAACAATATTTTTCATGGTTTTATATCAAATGCGAGCACCTCGAAGATTTTTAGTAACTTTGACCAAGTTTAACTCGGAGTTAACTCTTGGTTGGCCCCAGAAACCCTAATCTTGATCCAGTCATCAAAACAGGTTGAGATAACCACCATTAAAAAGATAATCAAATTCTCATTCCAATGACAATTTATGACTGGAATCGAAGCAAAAACGATTGAGATATTGGAAAACCATGAAAAGCGCATCAGCACGCTTACCAAGGTCATAATTTTTGATCAAATCGTTGTAATTTTAATTTCTTTAGTGTTATAAAAACTAGATATCTAGAGCTTTCCAGGAACACCAAGATCGCCTCAATCGGAGTCCGAAAAGACCTCCCAATGTGCGTCTTAAGACAGAACCAAAAGAGTGCGTGAGGACGAAATTGCTGACATTAGTCAAGCCAAACCTAGCACACCTTGTTGGTGCCCCAGCCTAACCCGGTGGCCCTATAAGGTGCGCCGTGCCTCGAAAACTAAAGCGCAACTCATTCGAACAGTAGAGTGCTCAAAGTGTAATTTTCAGCCAAAATGCCCCTAGTCAACCCTGTGTTGACCAAAGGAAAACAATGTCAAAATCCTCATAAAACAACATTTTCCATTGTTTTATATCAAATTCGAGCTCCTCGAAAATTTTTCGTAGCTTTGACCAAGATTAACACGGAGTTAACTCGTGCTGGGCTCCAAAATCCCAATTCTTTATCCAGTCGTCAAAACAGGCTGAGATGACTGCCATTATGAAGATAATCAAATTCTCATTCCAACGAATATTCATGGGCCGGAATCGGAGCAAAAACAGTTTAGATATTGGAAAACCGAAAAAAGTGCATCAGCATGCTTACCAAGGTCGTAACTTCTGATCCAATCGTTGTAATTTTAATTTCTTTAGTTTTATAAAAATTAGATATCCAGCGCTTTTCAGGAACACCAAGATCGCCTCAATCGAAGTCCAAAAAACCTCCAAATGCGTGTCCGAAGTTGGAACCATAAACGTGCATAAGGACGAAATTTCTAACGTTAGACGAGCCCAACCTGGCATGCCTTGCATGTGCCCCGGCCTGACCCGATGGCCCAACAAGGTGCACCGTGCCTCGAAAATTGGAATGCAACCCGTTGGAACACTAGAGCGCTGAAAGTGCCTTTTTCAGCCAAAATTTGCCAAGTCTACCCTAGGATGACCAAAGGTCAAACAATGTCAAAATCCTCTCAAAACAACATTTTTCATGGTTTTATATCAAATCCAAGCCCGTCAAAGATTTTTAGTAACTTTGACCAAGTTTGACCCGGAGTAAACTATTGGCGGGCTCTAGAAACCCTAATCTTCATCCAGTCATCAAAATAGGTTGAGATAACTACCGTTATGAAGATAATCAAATTCTCATTCCAACGATAATTCACGGGCGGAATCGAAACAAAAACAGCTGAGATATTGAGAAAACCTTGAAAAGCGCATCAGCACGCTTACCATGGTCATAACTTTTGATCCAATCATTGTAATTTTAATTTCTTCAGTGTTATAAAAACTTGATATTTAGAGCTTTCCAAGAACACCAAGATTATCTCAATCGGAGTCTGGAAAGACCTCCAAATGTGCGTCCTAAGTCAGAACCAAAATGAGGACGAAATTATTGACATTAGTCGAGCCAAACCTGGCACACCTTGTTGGTGCCCCGGCCCAACCCGGTGGCCCTATAAGGTGCACCGTGTCTCGAAAACTGGAGTGCAACTTGTTCGAACACTAGAGAGATCAATGTACAAAGGACATTGCTTTTGACCCAATCATTGTAGTTTCAATTTCTTTAGTTTTAAAAAAACTAGATATCCAGAGCTTTCCAGGGACACCAAGATCGCCTCAATCGGAGTCCGGAAAGACCTCAAAATGCACGTCCGAAGTTGGAACCAAAAAAACGCATGACTCCGAAATTGCTGACATTAGTCGAGCCAAACCTGGCACACCTTGTTGGTGCCCCGACCTAACCGGGTGGCCCTATAAGGTTTGTCATGCCTCGAAAACTAGAACGCAACTCATTTAAACTCTAGAGCTCTCAAAGTGCATCTTTTTGCCAAAATGTCCCTAGTCAACCCTATGTTGACCAAAGGCAAACAATGTCGAAATCCTCGTAAAACAACAATTTTCACTGTTTCATATCAAATTTGAGCTCCTTGAAAATTTTTCGTAGCTTTAACCAAGATTAACATGGAGTTAACTCGTGCTGGGCTCTGAAAACCCAAATCTTGATCTAGTCATCAAACACAGGTTAAGACGACTGCCATTATGAAGATAATCAAATTCTCATTCCAACAAATATTCACGGGCCGGAATCAGAACAAAAACGGTTTAGATATTGGAAAATCGAAAAAAGCGCATCAGCATGCTTACCAAGGTCGTAACTTTTGATCCAATCATTGTAATTTTAATTTCTTTAGTTTTATAAAAACTAGATATCCAGCGCTTTTCAGGAACACCAAGATCGCCTCAATTAGAGTCCGAAAAACCCCCAAATGCGCGTCCAAAGTTGGAACCATAAGAGTCCATGAAGACGAAATTGTTGACGTTAGACGGGCCCAACCTAGCACGCCTTGCATGTGCCTCGGCCTGACCAGGTGGCCCAACAAGGTGCACCGTGCCTCGAAAACTGGAATGCAACCTGTTGGAACACTAGAGTGCTCAAAGTGCCTTTTTCAGCCAAAATTCGCCAAGTCTTCCCTGGGATTGTAACACCCGTCTCATTTAAATTTAATTTAATTGCTTATAGAGAGTGGATTTGATAAATTTCTTAATTTATTTTTGGAGGAAAATAATTATTTTGTGGTGTATTTAAATTTAACTTTTGGTCTCCTTATCAGTTAAGGAAAAGGATAAGAGACTAAAACCTACTTGGACTAGGAGTTTAATTGTTATTGGAATTCTTTAGGGTTTTAGCCTATTTAAAACAACCTTATAATGAGTTTAGTGGAAAGGTAGGTCTTGGAAGTTTATTTTAGTAGTAGTGGGCTTCTAAATTTTCAGCCCAAGTGAAATTAGCCTTAACCTGAAATAGGCTTCTGAATTTTCAGCCCAAGTGCAACAGCTTTATATGAAAGAAAATTAGGGTTTCTCAAAAACAAAAGAAGAGGAGGCTGTGCACTTCAGGGCAGCCAGCAACTTCATCTTGGTTTTGAGGTAAGCATCATTCTAGGAAAGCCTTTTTTTTTCTTTTATTTTGCTGGGTTTTCATCATTGACATGTTAGTGTTAGGGTTAGTATTAAGTTTGCTGGAAATTCAATGATGTTTGCTGGAATTTCAATTGTGTTTGCTGGAATTTCATTTGTGTTTGCTGGAATTTCAATGATGATAATGTATAAATTGGATTGCCGAATATTAATATCAAATGCAGCGCCTTGGATGTAACTTCCATGTGCGTGCAAGAAGTTATTGCACCGCTTGGCTATAGAAAACACGAATTAAGATTAAATGCCTTTATAGGCATTTTGAATGTGATATAGCCATCTGATAATCTGTATAGTATATTACATTGTATATATATAAGGTGTCATGATTGTCATATATATATATATATATATATAATATAATATAAGTTTACATGTAAATTTTATATAAGCATTGAAGCCATTGAACCGCTTGGCTAATACAAGGCTTATGATTTGACAATCCGCATGTATATCTTGCATGAATTGACAATTGTTTTGTATATATATTGAGTGAATTGGCAATCCGTGTACTCTATATATAATGTCTCTTGCATGATATGGGTTTTATATAAAGGCTTATTTATTAAGGATGGCTTGCATGATTCTATTTGCATGTAATATATAAGGCTTGCATGCTAAGGCTTATATCCGTATATTATAATATATATATATATATATATAAAATATAATATGTATATATATATATTATAATATATAAACCCATATATATTTATATATATGGATTGGATGAATCATCCTTTTTGTATATATATACGGATTGAAGCAATATACTATATTATATATATATAAAAGGTGTGATGATTGTCATAATATATATATATATATATATATATATATATATATTATAGGTTTACATGCAAAATCTTAATTAATGTATCATTCTTTTGTCTTCTTTGAATGCATTGATAAGATATATGGTGTATATAGGCATAGGTTATAGGGTTGCTTATGGTAACGTGTTCTTATATAAATATTAAGTGTTAGTTTAGGGTATACTATTATTTTTAATCTAGAATAGGTTTGGAGTTATATTAGAAAGACACGTTAAATTTTATCTTGCCAAATCTTCATAGTGGTTGAGGAATTGTTTTATCAAGAGGACTTTGTGGTTATTAAAGAACCTGCCCTTATTGAATTGTTTAATTATTATTTAGGTTCTAGTTGACGTTGTTTCGAGCAATTGAAGTGAAGCTTGGTTTAGCCACTAGAGGTAAGTAGACTTCAACACATGACGTCTCTCAAGACGTATATATTTTTACATATATATATATATATATATAATTGTGGTAAAAATATATTTATATATATATATATATATACATACACATAATTGCAAAAGTGAAGTTTCAAAGACTTATACCATTGTTAGTGCTTTATACATACTCAAACTCTATTATTTATTGTATATTATTGTGAAACGGTATATGTCAAGAGTATTTCAAATGGTCAACTAGACAGTCTGCAACCTTTGCCAACACAGGGTTAAGTGTTGGTCTTCGGCCGAAGTAGTGTTAGTGTGGTGTGGTGCAGTGTTATTGTTGCTCTTCGAAGCTAGTGTTGCCTCTTTGAGGTTAGTGTTATTGTTCCCATGGGAAATCACCCACCGAGTGTTTAGCAGCTTTTGTCTATGTTTGACTAATATTTTTCATATTGAATTACTGTTTATTTGCTACTGTTCTTTTAGGTGAAAAAGTGTTTATTTTCAAAATAAAGTGTTTCTACCTATTTGGTGCATATTGGCATATTAATGTGGTTATTATTGTATTAATGTTTACAGCGTTATAGTGATATATTTTATTTTAACAGCTTTATGGAATAAATTATATTACAGTTTAAACTAATTGTAATGGTATTGTGAGGACTATATTTTGTCAATGATATTATCGTTTTGTTTTGGAAGACATCCTCATGTTTGTAGTCTCTTATTGAGCCTCTAGCTCACCCCCTTTTTCCATCCTTTCAGATTAGAGTTATGGAGTGTCTTTTGGTGGTAGATTAGTGGAGCCTTAGATTGATGACTGCGTTTGGAGCTTGGATAGTTGCTGAGTTGTTTTAGTAAAATTGTTTCAGGACAATGAGATTATTTTTCTTTGGAACTATGTTGAGATGTTATCTGGAGATTTTTCATACAAGAATAATATTGTTGTTTTGTTTTTATGGATTATTAAGGAACTCTGATGATATTATAGAAGTTTATTTGAGGATTAATATTACGCTCGGTTCCATTATATCATTGTTGATTATTTATAAGACAAGTTAATCATCTAAATCCTTGCTTTGGGTTTGGGGTGTTACAGTTATGGTATCAGAGCATAGGTTTATGATTCTGTAGACTTATAGGTTTGATCTTAAGACTATTTTGGAACAAGAGTGTGATTACAAGGAATTTTAGTGTTAGAATTAGTTGACCTTTCATAGGGATTTTATATTTTGTTTTGTTTTGTTTATTATTCTAAAGTGTGTAGGAATGATTGTTGTACTATCTATATGTTTGAGTTTGATGTGATTCTAGGGATGGATTGGTTATCTACTTTTCATGTTTCCATAGAGTGTTTTGGGAAGAAGGTAGTATTTAGAATTCCTGGGGAGCCAGAATTCTTCTTCGAGGGAGATCGTGTGGTGAAACCACCTGTATTGGTGTCAGTGATGCAGGCAAGGCGATTGCTAAGGAAGGGATGTGAAGGGTTCCTTGTTTGTGCTTTGAAGGGTGATAAAGTAGAGTTAAAAGTTGAAGACATCCCAGTGGTGAAAGAGTTCCCAGATGTGTTCTCTGAGGACTTACCTGGACTACCTCCTGACAGAGAGGTTGAGTTCTCTATTGACCTAGTACCTGGTACCGGCCCAATTTCCAAAGCACCTTATAGAATGGCCCCTACAGAGCTCAATGAGTTGAAGGAGCAATTGCAAGACTTGCTTGATAAAGGCTTTATTCGGCCTAGTGCTTCTCCTTGGGGTGCTCCGGTGTTGTTTGTTAAGAAGAAGGATGGTAGTATGCGGTTGTGCATTGACTATAGGGAGTTGAACAAGGTAACCGTCAGAAACAAATACCCTTTGCCACGAATTGATGATTTGTTTGATCAGCTTCAGGGCGCTCAGGTCTTCTCTAAAATTGACTTGAGATCTGGTTATCATCAGTTGAGAGTTAAGAAAGATGACATACCAAAGACAGCTTTTCGAACCAGGTATGGTCATTATGAGTTCTTAGTGATGCCTTTTGGTCTAACTAATGCTCCTGCTGTTTTTATGGATTTGATGAATAGGGTATTTCATGAGTATTTGGATCGGTTTGTCATTGTTTTCATTGATGACATCTTGGTTTACTCTAAAAGCCAAGAAGAGCATGAGGAACACTTAAGAATGGTGTTGCAGATTGTATGCTAAATTGAAGAAGTGTGAGTTCTGGTTGAATCAAGTGGTGTTCTTAGGACATGTGATCTCTAGAGATGGAATTACAGTGGACCCTAGTAAGATCGAAGCTGTAGTTAATTGGGATGCCCCTACTAATGTAAGTGAGGTAAGAAGTTTTTTGGGCCTTGCAGGTTATTATAGAAGATTTGTAGAAGGATTTTCCAGTATTGCAACTCCTCTAACTCGATTAACTCGAAAACATGCAAAGTTTGACTGGACAGAGGAATGTGAAAGAAGTTTCCAGGAGTTGAAGCAACGGTTGGTTTCTGCACCAGTATTGACTATTCCATCTGGTTCGGGTGGTTTTGTGATATATAGTGATGCATCTCATAAGGGTCTTGGTTGTGTTCTGATGCAACATGGGAAGGTGGTTGCTTATGCCTCTCGACAACTAAAGAATTATGAACAGAATTATCCAACTCATGATTTGGAATTGGCAGCAGTGGTTTTTGCATTGAAGATTTGGAGGCATTACTTGTATGGTGAGAGATGTGAAATATACACTGACCATAAAAGTTTGAAGTACATATACACTAAAAAAGAATTAAATTTGAGACAAAGGAGATGGCTAGAATTGATTAAAGACTATGATTGTTCTATAAATTACCATCCTGGTAAAGCCAATGTTGTGGCTGATGCACTTAGTCGAAAGTCGTATAGCTTTTCAGCTGCTTTATTAACTACTCAGAAGCATATTATTGTTGATCTTCAGAAACTTGGAGTAGACATAGTGACTGGAGACTCCCAATCCTACCTGGCAAGTTTAAGTGTACAACCCACCCTAATTGATAAGATCAAAGCTGCTCAAAGTGGTGACCCTCAATTGTTTAAGATCATGGAACAAGTACGTGCTGGAAGTAGATTTGATTTTAGTATCTCTGATGATGGTGTTTTGAGGTTTGGTAATAGGCTTTGTGTGCCTAATGATTCATTGATTAAAAGAGAGATATTGGAGGAAGCACATCGTTCGCCTTATACAATGCATCCGGGTAGTACCAAGATGTATCATGACCTTCGAGAAGTTTATTGGTGGATTAACATGAAAAGAGAAATTGCTCAATTTGTGGAACAATGCTTGATTTGCCAACAAGTCAAAGTGGAGCATCAGAGGCCATCAGGGTTGTTACAACCTTTACCTATTCCTGAAAGGAAGTGGGAGAATATCACCATGGACTTTGTGTGTGGATTACCGAGATCACCTAAGAATCATGATGCCATTTGGGTGGTGGTGGATAGGTTGACTAAATCTGCCCACTTCATTCCAATTAGAATGAACTACTCTCTTGACAAACTGGCTGAACTTTATATAAATGAGATTGTGAGGTTGCATGGAGTGCCAGCTTCTATTGTATCTGATAGAGATTCGAGGTTCACTTCAGGGTTTTGGGATAGTTTGCAAAAGGCCTTGGGTACTAAGTTGAACTTTAGTACTGCTTGCCACCCTCAAACGGATGGACAGTCTGAGAGAACTATCCAAACTTTGGAAGACATGTTGAGAGCTTGTGTCTTGGATTTCAAGGGTAGTTGGAATGACTATTTGACTTTGGTGGAGTTTGCTTATAACAATAGTTATCACTCCAGTATTAAGATGGCACCTTATGAGGCTTTGTATGGGAGAAAGTGTAGATCCCCAGTTTGTTGGGATGAGGTTGGAGAGAGGAGAATCTTGGGTCCTGAGATTGTTCAAAGGACCAGTGAAAAGATTGATGTGATTCGGGAAAGGTTGCGTGCAGCTCAGAGTAGACAGAAAAGTTATGCTGATCCACGGAGAAGAGAAGTGGAATTTGAAGTTGGAGACATGGTTTTCATTCGAGTGTCACCTATGAAAGGAGTTATGAGGTTTGGCAAGAAGGGTAAGTTAAGCCCTAGGTACGTGGGGCCCTTTGAAGTTTTGGAGAGAGTTGGTTCTGTTGCTTACCGGCTTGCTTTACCACCGACCTTGTCAAGGTTACATAACGTTTTTCATGTATCCATGTTGAGGAGGTATGTTCCCGATCCTTCTCATATCTTGAGTTATGAGCCACTTCAAGTCAAAGAGAACTTATCCTACGAGGAAGTCCCGATTCAGATTTTAGATCGTAAAGAGCAAGTGTTACGTAATAAGACTATACATTTGGTTAAAGTATTATGGAGGAACCACTCCATAGAAGAAGCTTCTTGGGAGCGTAAAGACGAAATGCAATCCAAGTATCCCCAGCTTTTTCTGCAGTGAGGTATGTTTTGAATTTTCGAGGACGAAAATTTTATAAGAGGGGGAGAATGTAACACCCGTCTCATTTAAATTTAATTTAATTGCTTATAGAGAGTGGATTTGATAAATTTCTTAATTTATTTTTGGAGGAAAATAATTATTTTGTGGTGTATTTAAATTTAACTTTTGGTCTCCTTATCAGTTAAGGAAAAGGATAAGAGACTAAAACCTACTTGGACTAGGAGTTTAATTGTTATTGGAATTCTTTAGGGTTTTAGCCTATTTAAAACAACCTTATAATGAGTTTAGTGGAAAGGTAGGTCTTGGAAGTTTATTTTAGTAGTAGTGGGCTTCTAAATTTTCAGCCCAAGTGAAATTAGCCTTAACCTGAAATAGGCTTCTGAATTTTCAGCCCAAGTGCAACAGCTTTATATGAAAGAAAATTAGGGTTTCTCAAAAACAAAAGAAGAGGAGGCTGTGCACTTCAGGGCAGCCAGCAACTTCATCTTGGTTTTGAGGTAAGCATCATTCTAGGAAAGCCTTTTTTTTTCTTTTATTTTGCTGGGTTTTCATCATTGACATGTTAGTGTTAGGGTTAGTATTAAGTTTGCTGGAAATTCAATGATGTTTGCTGGAATTTCAATTGTGTTTGCTGGAATTTCATTTGTGTTTGCTGGAATTTCAATGATGATAATGTATAAATTGGATTGCCGAATATTAATATCAAATGCAGCGCCTTGGATGTAACTTCCATGTGCGTGCAAGAAGTTATTGCACCGCTTGGCTATAGAAAACACGAATTAAGATTAAATGCCTTTATAGGCATTTTGAATGTGATATAGCCATCTGATAATCTGTATAGTATATTACATTGTATATATATAAGGTGTCATGATTGTCATATATATATATATATATATATATATATAATATAATATAAGTTTACATGTAAATTTTATATAAGCATTGAAGCCATTGAACCGCTTGGCTAATACAAGGCTTATGATTTGACAATCCGCATGTATATCTTGCATGAATTGACAATTGTTTTGTATATATATTGAGTGAATTGGCAATCCGTGTACTCTATATATAATGTCTCTTGCATGATATGGGTTTTATATAAAGGCTTATTTATTAAGGATGGCTTGCATGATTCTATTTGCATGTAATATATAAGGCTTGCATGCTAAGGCTTATATCCGTATATTATAATATATATATATATATATATATAAAATATAATATGTATATATATATATTATAATATATAAACCCATATATATTTATATATATGGATTGGATGAATCATCCTTTTTGTATATATATACGGATTGAAGCAATATACTATATTATATATATATAAAAGGTGTGATGATTGTCATAATATATATATATATATATATATATATATTATAGGTTTACATGCAAAATCTTAATTAATGTATCATTCTTTTGTCTTCTTTGAATGCATTGATAAGATATATGGTGTATATAGGCATAGGTTATAGGGTTGCTTATGGTAACGTGTTCTTATATAAATATTAAGTGTTAGTTTAGGGTATACTATTATTTTTAATCTAGAATAGGTTTGGAGTTATATTAGAAAGACACGTTAAATTTTATCTTGCCAAATCTTCATAGTGGTTGAGGAATTGTTTTATCAAGAGGACTTTGTGGTTATTAAAGAACCTGCCCTTATTGAATTGTTTAATTATTATTTAGGTTCTAGTTGACGTTGTTTCGAGCAATTGAAGTGAAGCTTGGTTTAGCCACTAGAGGTAAGTAGACTTCAACACATGACGTCTCTCAAGACGTATATATTTTTACATATATATATATATATATATAATTGTGGTAAAAATATATTTATATATATATATATATATATATACATACACATAATTGCAAAAGTGAAGTTTCAAAGACTTATACCATTGTTAGTGCTTTATACATACTCAAACTCTATTATTTATTGTATATTATTGTGAAACGGTATATGTCAAGAGTATTTCAAATGGTCAACTAGACAGTCTGCAACCTTTGCCAACACAGGGTTAAGTGTTGGTCTTCGGCCGAAGTAGTGTTAGTGTGGTGTGGTGCAGTGTTATTGTTGCTCTTCGGAGCTAGTGTTGCCTCTTTGAGGTTAGTGTTATTGTTCCCATGGGAAATCACCCACCGAGTGTTTAGCAGCTTTTGTCTATGTTTGACTAATATTTTTCATATTGAATTACTGTTTATTTGCTACTGTTCTTTTAGGTGAAAAAGTGTTTATTTTCAAAATAAAGTGTTTCTACCTATTTGGTGCATATTGGCATATTAATGTGGTTATTATTGTATTAATGTTTACAGCGTTATAGTGATATATTTTATTTTAACAGCTTTATGGAATAAATTATATTACAGTTTAAACTAATTGTAATGGTATTGTGAGGACTATATTTTGTCAATGATATTATCGTTTTGTTTTGGAAGACATCCTCATGTTTGTAGTCTCTTATTGAGCCTCTAGCTCACCCCCTTTTTCCATCCTTTCAGATTAGAGTTATGGAGTGTCTTTTGGTGGTAGATTAGTGGAGCCTTAGATTGATGACTGCGTTTGGAGCTTGGATAGTTGCTGAGTTGTTTTAGTAAAATTGTTTCAGGACAATGAGATTATTTTTCTTTGGAACTATGTTGAGATGTTATCTGGAGATTTTTCATACAAGAATAATATTGTTGTTTTGTTTTTATGGATTATTAAGGAACTCTGATGATATTATAGAAGTTTATTTGAGGATTAATATTACGCTCGGTTCCATTATATCATTGTTGATTATTTATAAGACAAGTTAATCATCTAAATCCTTGCTTTGGGTTTGGGGTGTTACAGGGATGACCAAAGGTCAAACAATGTCAAAATCCTCTCAAAACAACATTTTTCATGGTTTTATATCAAATCCAAGAACCTCGAAGATTTTTAGTAACTTTGACCTAGTTTGACTCAGAGTAAACTATTGGCGGGCCCTAAAGACCCTAATCTTGATCTAGTCATCGAAACAGGTTGAGACAACTACCATTATAAAGATAATCAAATTCTCCTTCCAATGACAATTCACGGGCGGAATCGGAACAAAAATGGTTGAGATATTGAGAAAACCGTGAAAAGCACATCAGCACGCTTACAAAGGTCATAACTTTTGACCCAATCGTTGTCATTTCAATTTCTTTAGTTTTAAAAAAACTAGATATCCAGAGCTTTCCGGAGACACCAACATTGCCTCAATCAGAGTCCGGAACGAATTCCGAATGCACGTTCGAAGTTGAAACCAAAAAGTGCATTAGGATGAAATTGCAGACGATAGTCGGGGCCAACCTGGCACACCTTGTTAGTGCCCCGGCCTAACCCGGTGGCCCTACAAGGTGCGCCCTGCCTCGAAAATTGGAGCGCAACCCGTTCAAAGACTAGTGAGCTCAAAGTGATTTTTTCAACCAAAATGCCCCAAGTCAACCTTGGGATGATCGAAGGTCAAACAATGTCAAAATCCTCACAAAACAATGTCAAACAATGGCCCTATAAGGTGCGTTGTGCCTTGAAGACTGGAGTGCAACTCATTTGAACACTAAAGCGCTCAATGTGCAATTTTCAGCCAAAATGCCCCTAGTCAACCCTCTGTTGACCAAAGGCAAACATTGTCAAAATCCTTATAAAACAACATTTTTCATGGTTTTATATCAAATTCGAGCTCCTTGAAAATTTTCATAACTTTGACCAAGATTAACCCAGAGTTAACTCGTGCTGGGCTCCGAAAACCCAAATCTTGATCAAGTCATCAAAACAGGCTGAGACAACTGCCATTATGAAGATAATCAAATTCTCATTCCAACGAAAATTCATGGGCCGGAATCGGAGCAAAAATGGTTTAGATATTGGAAAACCGAGAAAAGCGCATCAGCATGGTTACCATGGTCATAACTTCTGATCCAATCGTTGTAATTTTGATTTCTTTAGTTTTATAAAAACTAGATATCCAGCGCTTTTCAAGAACACCAAGATCGCCTCAATCGGACTTCGAAAAGACCTCCAAATGCGCATTCGAAGTTAGAACCATAAAAGTGCATGAGGATGAAATTGCTGACGTTGGACGGGCCCAACCTGGCATGCCTTGCAGGTGCCCCGACCTGACTCGGTGGCCCTTGAAGGTGCGACATGTCACGAAAACTGGAATGCAACCGGTTGGAACACAAGGGCGCTCAAAGTGCCTTTTTCAGCCAAAATACGCCAAGTCAACCCTGCAATGGCCAATGGTCAAACAATGTCAAAATCCTCACAAAACAACATTTTTCAAGGTTTTATATCAAATCCGAGGACCTAGTAGATTTTTAGTAACTTTTAACAAGTTTGACCCGGAGTTAACTTTTCGTGGGCCCCAAAAACCCTAATCTTGATCCTATCATCAAAACAAGTTGAGACAACTACCATTATGAAGATAATCAAATTCTCATTCCAATGACAATTCATGAGAGGAATCAGAACAAAAACGGTTGAGATATTGAGAAAACCGTAAAAAGCGTATCTGTACGCTTACAAAGGTCATAACTTTTGACCCAATCGTTGTAGTTTCAATTTCTTTAGTTTTAAAAAAACTAGATATCGAAAGCTTTCCAAGGACACCAAGATCGCCTCAATCGGAGTCTGGAAAGACCTCAAAATGCGCGTCCAAAGTTGGAACCAAAAAAGCGCATGAGGACCAAATTGCTGACATTAGTCGAGCCAAGCCTGGCACACCTTGTTAGTGCCCCGGCCTAACCCGGTGGCCCTATAAGGTGCGCCGTGCGTCGAAAACGAGAGTGCAACTCATTCGAACACTAGAGTGCTCAAAGTGCAATTTTCAGCCAAAATGCCCCTAGTCAAACCTGTGTTGACCAAAGGCAAACAAAGCCAAAATCCTCATAAAACAACATTTTTCATTGTTTTATATCAAATTCGAGCTCCTCGAAAATTTTTCATAGCTTTGACCAAGACTAACATGGAGTTAACTCGTGCTGGGCTCCGAAAACCCAAATCTTCATCCAGTTATCAAAGCAGGTTGAGATGACCGCCATTATGAAGATAATCAAATTCTCATCCCAACGAATATTCATGGGTCGGAATCGGAGCAAAAACGGTTTCGATATTGGAAAACCGAAAAAAGCGCATCTGCATGCTTTCCAAGGTCGTAACTTCTGATCCAATTGTTGTAATTTTAATTACTTTAGTTTTATAAAAACTAAATATCCAGCGTTTTTCAAGAACACCAAGATCGCCTCAATTGGAGTCTGAAAAACCTCCAAATGCGCGTCCGAAGTTGGAACCATAAAAGTGCATGAGGACGAAATTGCTGACGTTAGACGGGCCCAACCTAGCATGCGTTGCATGTGCCTCGGCTTGACTAGGTGGCCCAACAAGGTGCACCGTGCCTCGAAAACTGGAATGCAACCTGTTGGAACACTAGAGCGCTCAAAGTGCCTTTTTTAGCCAAAATTCGCCATGTCTTCCCTGGGATGACCAAAGGTCAAACAATGTCAAAATCCTTATAAAACAACATTTTTCATGGTTTTATATCAAATTCGAGCTCCTTGAAAATTTTTCGTAACTTTGACCAAGATTAACTTAGAGTTAACTCGTGCTGGGCTCCGAAAACCCAAATCTTGATCCAGTCATCAAAACAGGCTGAGACAACTGCCATTATGAAGATAATCAAATTCTCATTCCAACAACAATTCATGGGCCGGAATCGGAGCAAAAACGGTTTAGATATTGGAAAGCCGAGAAAAGCGCATCAGCATGGTTACCATGGCCGTAACTTCTGATCCAATCGTTGTAATTTTGATTTCTTTAGTTTTATAAAAACTAGATATGCAGCGCTTTTCAGGAACACCAAGATCGCCTCTATCAAAGTTTGGAAAGACCCCCAAATGCGCGTCCGAAGTTGGAACCATAAAAGTGCGCGAGGACGAAATTGCCGACATTAGATGGGCCCAACCAGGCACACCTTGTTGGTGCCTCGGCCTAACTCGATGGCACTACAAGATGCGCCGTGCCTCGAAAACTGAAGCGTAACTCGTTCGAATAGTAGAGCGCTCAAAGTGCCTTTTTCAACCAAAATGCCCCTCGTCAACCCTGTGTTGACAGAAAGTAAACAATGTCAAAATCCTCCCAAAACAACATTTTTCATGGTTTTATATCAAATTTGAGCTCCTCGAAGATTTTTAGTAACTTTGACCAAGTTTAACCCGGAGGTAACTTTTGGTGGGCCCTAAAATCCCGAATATTAATCCATTCATCAAAACAGGTTGAGGTAACTACCATTATGAAGATAATAAAATTCTCATTCCAACGACGATTCATGGGCAGAATTGGAACAAAAATGGTTGAGATACTGAGAAAACCATGAAAAGCGCATCAGCATGCTTACCAAGGCCATAACTTCTGATCCAATCGTTGTAATTTTAATTTTTTTAGTTTTATAAAAACGAGAGATCCAAAGCTTTCCAGGAACACCAAGATCGCCCCATCTGGAGTCTGGAGAGACCTCCAAATGCGTGTTCGAAGTTGGAACCAAAAAAGTGCATGAGGACGAAAATGCTGACTTTAGTCCTACCAAACCTGGCACACCTTGTAGGTGCCCCGGCCTAACCCGGTGGCTCTACAAGGTGCGCCGAGCCTCGAAAACTGGAGCGCAACTTGTTAAAACACTAGAGCGCTCAAAGTGCATTTTTCAGCCAAAATGCCCCCAATCAACCCTGTGTTGACCGAAGGCAAACAATGTCAAAATCCTCACAAACCAACAATTTTCATGGTTTTATACCAAATTCAAACTCCTCGAAGATTTTTAGTACCTTTAACCAAGATTAACCCGAAGTTAACTCGTAATGGGCCTCGAAATCCCTAATCTTGATCCAGTCATCAAAACAGGTTGAGACAACTGCCATTCTGAAGATAATCAAATTCTTATTCCAACGACTATTCATGGGTCGGAATCGAAGCAAAAATGGTTGAGATGTTGGAAAACCATGAAAAGCGCATCTGCACACTTTCCAAGGTCATAACTTTTGATCCAATCGTTGTAATTTTAATTTCTTTAGTTTAATAAAAACTAGATATCCAGAGCTTTCCAAGAACACCAAGATTGCAACAATCGGAGTCTGTAGAGGCCTCCAAATGTGCGTCCGAAGCTGGCACCAAAAAAGTGCATGAGGTCAAAATTGTTGACGTTAGTCGGGCCCAACCTAGAACGCCATGTAGATGCCCCGGCCTGACCCAGTGGCCCTATAAGGTGCGTCGTGCCTCAAAAACGCGTTTGAACACTAGAGCGTTCAAAGTGCCTTTTTCAGCCAAAATGCCCCAAGTGAACCCTGGGTTGACCAAAGGTCAAACAATGTCAAAATCCTCACAAAACAACATTTTTCATGATTTTATATCAAATACGAGCTCCTCGAAGATTTTTAGTATCTTTGACCAAGTTTGACTTGGAGTTAACTCTTGATGGGCGCCAGAAACCATAATCTTGATTCAGTCATCAAAACAGGTTCAGACAACTGCCATTATGAAGATAATCAAATTCTCATTCCAACGATAATTCACAGGCGGAATCGGAACAAAATCGGTTGAGCTATTGAGAAAACCATAAAAAGCGCATCAGCACGCTTACCAAGGTTATAAATTTTGATCCAGCCGTTGTAATTTTAATTTCTTTAGTTTTATAAAAACTAGATATCCAGAGCTTTCGAAGAACACAAAGATCACCTCAATCGCAGTCCGGAAAGACCTCCTACTGCGCGTCCTAATTTGGAACCAAAAAAGTGCATGAGGACGAAATTGCTGACGTTAGTCGAGCCCAACCTGGCACGCCTTGTTGGTGCCTCGGCCTAACCCAGTGGCCTTACATGGTGTGCCTTGCCTCGATAACTAAAGCGCAACTCGATCGATCACTACAGCGCTCTAAAAGCATTTTTCAGCCAAAATGCCCCCAGTCAACCCTGTCTTGACCAAAGGCAAACAATGTCAAAATCCTTACAAAACAACATTTTTCATGGTTTTATATCAAATTCGAGCTCCTCAAAGATTTTTAGTAACTTTGACCAAGATTAACCCGGAGTTAACTCGTGTTGGGACTCGAAAACCCTAATCTTGATCTAGTCATCAAAACAGGTTGAGACAACTACCATTATGAAGATAATCAAATTCTCATTCCAACGAGTAGTCATGGGCAGGAATCGGAGCAAAAACATTTTAGATATTGGAAAACTGAGAAAAGCGCATCAGCACACTTACCAAGGTCATAACTTCTGATCCAATCATTATAATTTTAATTTTTTTAGTTTTATAATAACAAGATATCCAAAGCTTTTCAGGAACACCAAGATCGCCTTAAACGGAGTCCGGAGAGACCTCGAAATGCGTGTTCAAAGTTGGAACCAAAATAGTAAATGAGGACAAAATTGCTGACGTTAGCTCGGCCCAACCTGGCACACCTTGTGGGTGCCCCGGCCTAACCCAGTGGCCCTACAAGGTGCGCAGTGCCTCGAAAACTGGAGCGCAACTCGTTCGAACACTGGAGCACTCAAAGTGCATTTTTCAGCCAAAATGTCCCCAGTCAACCCTGTGTTGACCAAAGGCAAACAATGCTAAATTCCTTACAAAACAACATTTTTCATGGTTTCATACCAAATTCGAGCTCCTCGAAGATTTTTAGTAACTTTGACCAAGATTAACTTGGAGTTAAATCGTAGTGGGCCTCGAAAAACCTAATCACGATCCGGTTGTCAATACAGGTTAAGACAACTGCCATTATGAAGATAATCAAATTCTCATTCCAACGACTATTTATAAGTTGGAATCGAAGCAAAAACAGTTAAGATATTGAAAAACCTCGAAAAGCGCATCTGCACACTTACCATGGTCATAACTTTTGATCTAATCATTGTAACTATAATTTCTTTAGTTTTTTAAAAACTAGATATCCAGAGCTTTCCAAGAACACCAAGATCGCATCAATCAGAGTCCATAAAGGCCTCCAAATGTGCATCTGAAGCTGGTTCCAAAAAAGTGCATGAGGACGAAATTACTGACATTAGTTGGGCCCTACCTGGCACACCTTGTAGATGCCCCGGCCTGACCCAGTGGCCCTATAAGGTGCGCCGTGCCTCGAAAACGCATTCGAACACCTGAGCGATAAAAGTTCCTTTTTAGCCAGAATGCCCCAACTGAACCCTGGGTTGACCAAAGGTTAAACAATATCAAAATCCTCACAAAACAATATTTTTCATGGTTTTATATCAAATCTGAGCTCCTCAAAGATTTTTAGTAACTTTGACCAAGTTTGACTCGGAGTTAACTCCTGGTGGGCCCCAGAAACCCTAACCTTCATCCAGTCATCAAAATAGGTTGAGATAACCACCATTACGAAGATAATCAAATTCTCATTCCAACAACAATTCATAGGCAGATTCGAAACAAAAACGGTTGAGATATTGAGAAAACCGTGAAAAGCACGTCAGCACGCTTACTAAGGTCATAACTTTTGATCCAGCCATTGTAATTTTAATTTCTTTAGTTTTATAAAATCTTGATATCCAGGGCTTTCAAAGAACACCAAGATCACCTCAATCGGAGTCCAGAAAGACCTCCAAATGCGCGTCCTAATTTGGAACCAAAAAAGTGCATGAGGACGAAATTGCTGAGGTTAGTCGAGCCCAACCTAGCACACCTTGTTGGTGCCCCGACCTAACCTAGTGGCCCTACAAGGTGTGCCTTGCCTCGATAACTGGAGCGCAACTTATTCGAGCACTAGAGCGCTCTAAGAGCATTTTTCAGCCAAAATGCCCATATTCAACCCTGCATTGACCAAAGGCAAACAATGTTAAAATCCTCATAAAACAACATTTTTCATGCTTTAATATCAAAATCGAGCTCCTCAAAGATTTTTAGTAACTTTGACCAAGATTAACCCGGAGTTAACTCGTGATGGGCCCCGAAAACCCTAATCTTGATCTAGTCATCAAAACATGTTGAGACAATTGCCATTATGAAGATAATCAAATTCTCATTCCAACGAATATTTATGGGCTGAAATCAGAGCAAAAATGGTTTAGATGTTGGAAAACCGAGAAAAGCGCATCACCACGCTTACCAACGACATAACATCTAATTCAATCATTGTAATTTTAATTTTTTTAGTTTTATAAAAAGGAGATATCCAGAGCTTAAAAAAAAACACCAAGATCGCCACAATCAAAGTCCAGAGAGACTTCTAAATACGTGTTCGAAGTTGGAACCAAAAAAGTGCATGAGGACGAAATTGTTGACGTTAGTCGGGCCCAACCTGGCACACCTTGTAGGTGCCCCGGCCTAACCCAGTGGCCCTACAAGGTGCGCCTTGCCTCGAAAACTGGAGCGCAACTCGTTCGAACAGTAGAACGCTCAAAGTGCCTTTTTAGCCCAAATGCCCCTAGTCAATCCTGTGTTGACCGAATGTCAAACAATGTCAAAATCCTCACAAAACAACATTTTTCATGGTTTTATATCAAACTCGAACTCCTCGTAGATTTTTAGTAACGTTGACCAAGTTTAACCCGAAGGTAAATCTTGGTGGGCCCCGAAATCCCTAATATTGATCCAGTCACCAAAACAAGTTGAGACAACTTCCATTATAAAGAAAATCAAACTCTCATTCCAACGACTATTCATGAGCCGGAATAGGAGCAGAAACGGTAGAGATATTGGACACCATAAAAAGCACATCTGCACGCTTACCAAGGTCACAACTTTTGATCCAATCGTTGTAATTTTAATTTCTTTAGTTTTGTGAAAACTAGATATCCAGAGCTTTCCAAGAACACCAAGATCACCTCAATCGGAGTTCGGAAAGGCCTCCAAATAAGCGTCTGAAGTTGGTACCAAAAAAGTGCATGAGGACAAATTTGCAAAAGTTAGTCGGGCCTAACCTGGCACACCTTGTAGATGCCCAGGCCTGACCCAGTGGCCCTACAAGGTGCGCTGCGCCTCGAAAACTCATTTGAACACTAGAGAGCATTCCAGGAACACCAAGATCGCCTCAATCGGAGTTCAGAAAGACCTCCAAATGCGCGTCCTAAGTTCGAACCAAAAAAGTGCATAAGGACGAAATTGCTGACGTTAGTCCAACCCGACTTGGCACACCTTGTAGGTGCCCCAGCCTAACTCGGTGGCCCTACAAGGTCCGCCGTGCCTCGAAAACTGGAGCGCAACTCGTTCGAACACTAGAGCGCTCAAAGTGCATTTTTCAGCCAAAATGTCCCTAGTCAACCCTGTGTTGACCAAAGCCAAAAATGTCAAAATCCTCACAAAACAACATTTTTCATGCTTTTATATCAAATTCGAGCTCCTCAAAGATTTTTAATAACTTTGACCAAGATTAACCCAAAGTTAACTCGTGGTGGGCCCCGAAAACCCTAATCTTGATACATTCATCAAAACAAGTTGAGACAACTGCCATTATGAACATATTCAAATTCTCATTCCAACAAATATTCATAGGCCAGAATCGGAGCAAAAACGGTTTAGATATTGGAAAACTGAGAAAAGCGCATCAGCACGCTTACCAAGGTTATAACTTCTGATCCAATCGTTGTAATTTTAATTTTTTTATTTTTATAAAACTTAGATACCCCGAGCATTCCAGGAACACCAAGATCGCCTCAATCGGAGTCCGGAAAGACCTCCAAATGCGCGTCCTAGGTTGGAACCAAAAAAGTGCATGAGGACAAAATTGCTGACGTTAGTCCAACCCGACTTGGCACACCTTGTAGGTGCCCTGGCCTAAATCGGTGGCCCTACAAGGTCCACCGTGCCTCGAAAACTGGAGCACAACTCGTTCGAACACTAGAGCGCTCAAAGTGCATTTTTCAGCCAAAATGCCCCCGGTCAACCCTGTGTTGACCAAAGGCAAACATAGTCAAAATCCAATCAAAACTACATTTTTCAAGATTTTATATCAAATCCGAGCCCCTCAAAGATTTTTACTACCTTGGACCAAGTTTGGCCTCGAGTTAACTCTTGTTGGGCCACAGAAACCCAAATCTTGATCCAGACAACTACCATTATGAAGATATTCGAATTCCCATTCTAACGACAATTCACGGGCGGAATTGGAACAAAAATGGTTGAGATGTTCAGAAATGCGTGAAAAGGGCATCAGCACACCTTGTAGGTGTCCCGGCCTAACCTGGTGGCCCTTCGAGGTCCGCCATGCCTTGAATACCCGTTCAAACACTAGAGCGCTTAAAGTGCATTTTTCGGCCAAAACGCCCCAAGTCAACCCTAGGTTGACCAAAGGTCAAACAATGTCAAAATCCTCACAAAAAAACATTTTTCATGGTTTTATATCAAATCCGAGCTCCACGAGGATTTTTAGTAACTTTGACCAAGTTTAACCCGTAGTTAACTCTTGGTGGGCCCCCGAAACCCTAATCTTAATCCTGTCATCAAAACAGGTTGAGATAACTACCGTTACAAAGATAATCAAATTCTCATTCCAACGACAATTCACGGGCAGAATCGGAACAAAAACGGCTGAGATATTGCGAAAACCGTGAAAAGCGAATCAGTACGCTTACGAAGGTCATAACTTTTGATCCAATCGTTGTAATTTTAATTTCTTTAGTTTTATAAAAATTAGATATCCCGAGCTTTCCAGGAACTCCAAGATCGCCTCAATCGGAGTCCTGAAAGACCTCCAAATGCGTGTCCTAATTTGGAACCAAAAAAGTGCATGAGGACGAAATTGCTGACATTAGTCGAGCCCGACCTGGCACACCTTGTAGGTGTCCCAACCTAACCTGGTGGCCCTTCGAGGTCCGCCGTGCCTCAAATACCCGTTCGGACACTAGAGCGCTTAAAGTGCATTTTTCGGCCAAAACGCCCCAAGTCAACCCTGGGTTGACCAAAGGTCAAACAATGTCAAAATCCTCACAAAACAACATTTTTCATGGTTTTATATCAAATCCGAACTCCACGAGGATTTTTAGTAACTTTGACCAAGTTTAACCCGTAGTTAACTCTTGTTGGGCCCCAAAAACCCTAATCTTGATCCTGTCATCAAAACAGGTTGAGATAACTACCGTTACGAAGATAATCAAACTCTCATTCCAACGACAATTCACAGGCAGAATCGGAACAAAAACGGCTGAGATATTGCGAAAACCGTGAAAAGCGCATCAGTACGCTTACCAAGGTCATAACTTTTGATCCAATCGTTGTAATCTTAATTTCTTTAGTTTTATAAAAATTAGATATCCCGAGCTTTCCAGGAACTCCAAGATCGCCTCAATCGGAGTCCTGAAAGACCTCCAAATGCGTGTCCTAAGTTGGAACCAAAAAAGTGCATGAGGACGAAATTGCTGACATTAGTCGAGCCCGACCTGGCACACCTTGTAGGTGTCCCGACCTAACCTGGTGGCCCTTCGAGGTCCGCCGTGCCTCGAATACCCGTTCGAACAATAGAGCGCTTAAAGTGCATTTTTCGGCCAAAACGCCCCAAGTCAACCCTGGGTTGACCAAAGGTCAAACAATGTCAAAATCCTCACAAAACAACATTTTTCATGGTTTTATATCAAATCTGAGCTCCTCGAGGATTTTTAGTAACTTTGACCAAGTTTAACCCGTAGTTAACTCTTGGTGGGCCCCAAAAACCCTAATCTTGATCCTGTCATCAAAACAGGTTGAGATAACTACCGTTACGAAGATAATCAAATTCTCATTCCAACGACAATTCACGGGCAGAATCGGAACAAAAACGGCTGAGATATTGCGAAAACCGTGAAAAGCGCATCAGTACGCTTACCAAGGTCATAACTTTTGATCCAATCGTTGTAATTTTAATTTCTTTAGTTTTATAAAAATTAGATATCCCGAGCTTTCCAGGAACTCCAAGATCGCCTCAATCGGAGTCCTGAAAGACCTCCAAATGCGTGTCCTAAGTTGGAACCAAAAAAGTGCATGAGGACGAAATTGCTAACATTAGTCGAGCCTGACCTGGCACACCTTGTAGGTGTCCCGACCTAACCTGGTGGCCCTTCGAGGTCCGCCGTGCCTCGAATACTAGAGCGCAACTCGTTCGAACACTAAAACGCTCAAAGTGCATTTTTCAGCCAAAATGCCCCTAGTCAACCCTGTGTTGACCAAAGGCAAACATTGACAAAATCCTTACAAAACAACATTTTTCATGGTTTTATATCAAATTCGAGCCCCTCAAAGATTTTTACTACCTTGGACCAAGTTTGGCCTCGAGTTAACTCTTGTTGGGCCACAGAAACCCAAATCTTGATCCCATCATCAAAACAGGTTGAGACAACTACCATTATGAAGATATTCGAATTCCCATTCTAACGACAATTCACGGGCGGAATTGGAACAAAAATGGTTGAGATGATCAGAAAAGCGTGAAAAGGGCATCAGCACGATTACCAAGGTCATAACTTTTGATTCATTCATTGTAATTTTAATTTCTTTAGTTTTATAAAAATTAGATATCCCGAGCTTTCCAGGAACTCCAAGATCGCCTCAATCGGAGTCCTGAAAGACCTCCAAATGCGTGTCCTACGTTAGAACCAAAAAAGTGCATGAGGACGAAATTGCTGACATTAGTCGAGCCCGACCTAGCACACCTTGTAGGTGTCCCGGCCTAACCTGGTGGCCCTTCGAGGTCCGCCATGCCTCGAATACCCGTTCAAACACTAGAGCGCTTAAAGTGCATTTTTCAGCCAAAACGCCCCAAGTCAACCCTGGGTTGACCAAAGGTCAAACAATGTCAAAATCCTCACAAAAAAACATTTTTCATGGTTTTATATCAAATCCGAACTCCACGAGGATTTTTAGTAACTTTGACCAAGTTTAACCCGTAGTTAACTCTTGTTGGGCCCCAAAAACCCTAATCTTGATCCTGTCATCAAAACAGGTTGAGATAACTACCGTTACGAAGATAATCAAACTCTCATTCCAACGACAATTCACAGGCAGAATCGGAACAAAAACGGCTGAGATATTGCGAAAACCGTGAAAAGCGCATCAGTACGCTTACCAAGGTCATAACTTTTGATCCAATCGTTGTAATCTTAATTTCTTTAGTTTTATAAAAATTAGATATCCCGAGCTTTCCAGGAACTCCAAGATCGCCTCAATCGGAGTCCTGAAAGACCTCCAAATGCGTGTCCTAAGTTGGAACCAAAAAATTGCATGAGGACGAAATTGCTGACATTAGTCGAGCCCGACCTGGCACACCTTGTAGGTGTCCCAGCCTAACCTGGTGGCCCTTCGAGGTCTGCCGTGCCTCGAATACCCGTTCGAACATTAGAGCGCTTAAAGTGAATTTTTCGGCCAAAACGCCCCAAGTCAACCCTGGGTTGACCAAAGGTCAAACAATGTCAAAATCCTCACAAAACAACATTTTTCATGGTTTTATATCAAATCTGAGCTCCTCGAGGATTTTTAGTAAATTTGACCAAGTTTAACCCATAGTTAACTCTTGGTGGGCCCCAAAAACCCTAATCTTGATCCTGTCATCAAAACAGGTTGAGATAACTACCGTTACGAAGATAATCAAATTCTCATTTCAATGACAATTCACGGGCAGAATCGGAACAATAACGGCTGAGATATTGCGAAAACCGTGAAAAGCGCATCAGTACGCTTACCAAGGTCATAACTTTTGATCCAATCGTTGTAATTTTAATTTCTTTAGTTTTATAAAAATTAGATATCCCGAGCTTTCCAGGAACTCCAAGATCGCCTCAATCGAAGTCCTGAAAGACCTCCAAATGCGTGTCCTAAGTTGGAACCAAAAACGTGCATGAGGACAAAATTGCTAACATTAGTCGAGCCCGACCTGGCACACCTTGTAGGTGTCCTGGCCTAACCTGGTGGCCCTTCGAGGTCCGCCGTGCCTCGAATACTAGAGCGCAACTCGTTTGAACCCTAAAACGCTCAAAGTGCATTTTTCAGCCAAAATGCCCCTAGTCAACCCTGTGTTGACCAAAGGCAAACATCGTCAAAATCCTTACAAAACAACATTTTTCATGGTTTTATATCAAATCCGAGCCCCTCAAAGATTTTTAGTAACTTTGACCAAGTTTGACCCCGAGTTAACTCTTGTTGGGCCACAGAAACCCTAATCCAATCATCAAAACAGGTTGAGAAAATTGCCATTTTAAAGATAATCAAATTCTCATTCCAATGAATATTCATGGGCTGGAATCGGAGCAAAAACGGTTTAGATGTTGGAACACTGTGAAAAACGCATCAGCACGCTTACCAAGGTCATAACTTCTGATCCTAAATATCGAGTGCTTTCCAGGAACACCAAGTTTGCCTCAATTGGAATCGGAAAGATCTCCAAATGCACGTTCGAAGTTGGAAACAAAAAAGTGCATGAGGGCGAAATTGCTGACGTTAGACGGGCCCAACTTGGCACACCTTATAGGTGCCCCGGCCTGACTCGGGGGCCCTACAAGGTGTGACGTGCCTCGAAAACCGGTGCACAACCCGTTCGAACACTTGAGCGCTCAAAGTGCCTTTTTCACCCAAAATGCCCCAAGTCTACCCTGGGTTTGTTAGAAAAATACATGTTTGTATCACATACAAAACATACACAGTAGAAAAATTAACGGATCTACTTCATTCGCAATTGATAACATGAACTTTGTAAGTTTCAGAACTTAAGAATAAGAAAGCGTACCTTGGTGCGGTGAAATTCAAAACCAAAGATCAGAAGTTCTTGGGAAGACTTTTAATCTTCACTCCAATTCCACTAAATGCCCAAGAAGTGTGGTCTCTCAATCTATTTCTAAGGAGAGAATAAGGGAGTGTCCAACACTCACATACAAAACCATTTCACTTCTTGTGTAATCTTAATGAAAAACACTAATGAAAAGACTTATGAAATTCTGTATGTTTTTCTCCTTAAATGTAACTGATTATCTATTTATGTTATTCATCCTTTTAAGTTATTAATCATATATTTATGAAATCTAATTTCGTAAATATATACTTTAGTCTTACTAAAGCGGTTAGGCCTAACTCTCTGAATAACTAAACCCATTAAACTTATCTCAAGAGAATATTTTATATCTCCGTCAAGAGACTATGAATTCCATCTTGAGAATATATGTTCCATCAACACTAAATGTGGCTGCCCAACATACTGAGGTTTTAACCATTACTTTAGATCTCACTCCTTATATATCAAAGCAACCTACATTTCATGATCAGGTCCATTATTCTCTCAGGATTAAGAGTTCATGTGAATAAAAGTCGTGAGATTTATTATTCATTTGACAGTCGATAGGAGAATAATAAATCTCACAGCGGTCCAGTTCAATATGTCTTAACCCTTAAAACATATCAACATATCAACTAGAAGTCACCACTTCCATGATCAAGTCAAATCATCTTAGTTAATATGTTATAGTCTTCGCAGATGAAATGCCCAATTTCATCATCGACTACGAACCAAAATTCTGAGTTTACAAATAATTTATGATCTATATTTTCTGTGATTAATCACATACTATGCATCTCATAGACTACATGATAATGTCTGAATATTCATGTTACCATCATTTTAGATAAGAATAAAACAACTTTATTAATCACAATATTATGTCATACATCATTTCTCACATAATGTCAAACATAATATCATACATAGTATCATACAATAGGATTTAAGGGCACTTATCCCAACGACAACATTGTCTTTAAGGATAACACAATATCCATTTTTACCCAAATAAGTGGCAGAAATTAGATTCCTACGAACATTTGGTACATACAGACAGTCATCTAATATTAAAACTCTTGACTCAAAACATAAATTAAACACTCCAATAGCTACAACCAAAATCCTACTCCCATCAGCCAAGGTTAGAAACAATTCCTCTTCTTTAAGCTTTTTGGTCTCTTGGAACCCCTGTAAAGAATTATAGATATGATTAGTACAACCTGAATCCACACACCAGGAATCCGTGGGATTTTGTACCAAACATATTTCATGGAGGAATGAACTATTCATACCCTTATTATTGGTAGCCTTGAATTTTGGACAATTTCTCTTCCAATGTCCTTTCTCACCATAATGAAAACATTTTCCTTTGAGCTTCTTTCCTTTGTCAGCAACCCCTAAGACAATTTGCTTACCCTCTTGCTTAGTGAAGTCCTTCTTCTTCTTTTTCTTACCCTTGCCTTTCGACTTAGGTTAAGAAGTAGAAGCTTCACCCACATTGGCTTTAACACTAGAAGTACCAAGGATGCCTTCCGCCGTTACCAACTTATTCATTAATTCAGACAAATAATAAATCTTTTAGTTCATGTTATAATTAAGCCTGAATTCCTTGAATGATTCCAGTAGTGACTGGAGTATCATATCCACTTGGGATTCTTCATTAATATCGACACCTAAAACCTCTAATGTATTCAGATTAGAAATCATTGTAAGACAATGCTCTCTCACTGAACTACCTTCAGCCATTTTGGTATTATAAATTTGCCTCATGGTTTCTTGCCTTGCATAACGGCCTTGCTCACCAAACATCTCCTTCAGACTTGGCATAACGTCCGAAGCTCTTTCTACATCCTGCATTTGATGCTGTAGAACATTTGAGATGGACGCTAGGATATAGCACTTGGCCATTTCATTAGATTTTTGCCAACGATCATATCATTGTTTTTCCTTAAGAGGAGCATCTAATGAAGGAAAGCTAGGACATGGTTTAGTAAGCACATATTTGTACTCTTCAGCAGTGAGAACTATGTCCAAATTTCTTTTCCAGTCAACATAGTTGGATCTAGACAGTTTGTTTTGATTAAAAATGGTAACAAGTGGGCTAAATGATGCCATTTTCAAATCTGAAAATAATAAACATGAATATAATAAGTAATCTAAACATTATCAATTTAGCATATAAGTATATAATATGGAACCTTAATAAAATCATAGTATAATATATGCAACGACAACCCAATCCTGCAATTAATATTCCTCGGAAGTGAGATCATATCAATCACTATGATCAAGCGAGAATTATTCTCGTTATTAATGCTATCATGGTAACTCTTACCAAACAAAAATAATTTGCTACTTTACCTTCAGCCTCTAAGTAATAATGACATAGCCCCGAAGGGAGGTTAACATTATACTTAGTCTAGTGTATACCATTGCCTAGAATCAATGTGAGTCACCAAGTAACTCCACGGAAGCGTGGTCATTCTTAATGCAAAAACACACTTCATCTATCATTAAGAAGTTTAACCTATAGTACCATGAATTAAACACCCTCCGAAGGGAGCAAGGCATATATGCCAAGGCGAGGTGCTTAATCACACTACTATAAACTGACAATGGAGGCCGTGAGATCCAACCCTTGAATCTCTCTCTCACTAGATGTTTTAAATTAAAGGTTTTTATCTTTTAAACATGCATAAACTAATTATACACAGCCTTGCACTTTATACATGTGAAAAAATTTTGAAAAGACTTCAAAAATCCCTTCATAAGCATTCAAACAGAAACTTTCGCGACTGTCTCGCGGGTATCCCGCGACTAAGCGCTTCCCGCGAAAACAAATTAAGGAAAAAATTGAAAACACAAAAAATCGGACAGAAACTTTCGCTACTGTCTCGCGATTGTTTCGCGAGTAAAGCTTACCTGCGAAAAGTTTTTGTCTTCAAAATCATTTTTCACGAGTAACTTCAAGGGAAGTTAACCCACGAAAAACCCGTGTTTTCAATTTTTCCAAAACAGTTTCAAAGAGTTTTCAACGATTTTTCATGAACAAACAATTACCATATGAACATGATATGTAGAATTTGATATCAAAATTGAAATCTATTGATGCTATAGCCTTAAAGATCAATTTAACATACTTAAATTCGAATTTAAACAACATCATAACATCAATATCATTTTTTATCAAATCATAGTTTCAACAACCATGCAGAAAATTAAATGCATATAAAATCTTCTAACATGATGAAACTATTATCTCTAATTCCAAAACTCACAAAACATGTTATACATATTCAGAATGAAGACCGCTCTGATACCATTTGATGGTAAATTACATGTTCATGTCACATACAGAATATACGCAGCGAAAAATTAACAGATCTACTTCATTCACAATTGATAACATGTGCTATGTAAATTTCAGAATATAAGAACAAGAGAGTGTACCTTGGTATGGTGAATTTCAAAAAAAAGATTAGAAGTACTCGATACCACTTTTAATTTTCACTCTAATTCCACTTAATGCCCAAGATGTGTGGTCTCTCAATTAGTTCTATGTGTTTGTTCTACAGAGAATATGAAGGAGTCTCTCTCTTACATACATGAACATACAAACCATTTCATTCTCATATATAAAATTCTGTATGTTTCTCTCTATATAACTAATTATCTAATTGGGCCAGCCTTTTAGGTCTTCCCCATTGGGCTTTAGTGTGTGGCTTGGAGTGGGACCAAAAGGGAACAAATAAGACACTAGCTCCAATGGGCCTTGAGCTTTTCTGTTAACTTTTGACAAGTCCAAAGTTACCATTAATTATATTTAATATCACTATATAAATATAATTGCACTCTAGGCCTTATTAATAAATTATATCCCAAGACTTTATTATACATGCAACCCTTTCATAAAATATTCGTAGTAATACAAGTCATTAATATAGACTGCCACTTTGTAAATTATTACATCTTAATCCTTGAGTACCCAGTTTAATCCTTTTAATTTATTCATCATATATTTATGAAATCTAATTTCATAAATATGTACTTTAATCTTACTAAAGTGGTTAGGCCTAACTCGCCTAACTCTTTGAATAACTGAACCCATTAAACTTATCTCAAGGGAATATTTTATATCTCTGTTAAGAGATTATGAATTTCATCTTGAGGATATATGTTCCATCAACACTAAATGTGGTTGCCCAACATACTGAGATTTTGACTGTTACTTTAGATCTCACTCCTGATGTATGAAAGCAACCTACATTTCATGATCAGGTCCATTATTCTCTCAGGATTAAAAGTTCATGTGAATAGAAGTCGTGAGATTTATTATTCAATTGACAGTTGTTAGGAGAATAATAAATCTCACAGCGGTCCAGTTCAATATGTCTTTACTCTTAAAATATATCAACATATCAACTAGAAGTCTCCACTTCCATGATCAAGACAAATCATCTTAGTTAACATGTTATAGTCTTGGCAGATGAAATGTCCAATTTCATCACTAACTATGAACCAAAATTATGAGTTTACAAAGAACTTGTGATCTATATCTTCTGTGACTAAATCACATACTATGCATCTCATGTACTATTTGATAATGTCCGAATATTCATGTTACCATTATTTTAGATAATAACAAAACAACTTTATTAATCATAATATTAAGTCATACATCATTTAATACATAATGTCATACATAGTATTATACATGGCATCATACAATAGGATTTAAGGGCACTAATCCTAACAGAACAAAGGCAAACAATGTCAAAATCCTCACAAAACAACATTTTTGATGGTTTTATATCAAATTCGAGCTCCTCGAAGATTTTTAGTAACTTTGACCAAGTTTAACCCGGAGTTAACTCGTGGTGGGCCTTGAAAACCCTAATCTTGATCCAGTCATCAAAACAGGTTGAGACAACTACCATTATGAATATAATCAAATTCACATTCCAACGAATATTCATGGGCCGGAATCGGAGCAAAAATGGTTTAGATATTGGAAAACCGTGAAAAGCGCATCAGCACGCTTACCAAGGTCATAACTTCTAATCCAATCATTGTAATTTTAATTTCTTTAGTTTTATAAAAACTAAATATCGAGCGCTTTCCAGGAACACCAAGATTGCCTCAATCGGAGTCCGAAAAGATCTCCAAATATGCGTCCGAAGTTGGAAACAAAAAAGTGCATGAGGACAAAATTGCTTACGTTAGATGGGCCCAACCTGGCACACCTTATAGGTGCCCCGGCCTGACCCGGGGGCCCTACAAGGTGCGCCGTGCCTTAAAAACTGGAGCGCAACCTGTTCGAACACTAGAGTGCTCAAAGTGCCTTTTTCACCCAAAATGCCCCAAGTCTGCCCTAGGTTTGTTGGAAAAATACATGTTTGTATCACATACAAATATACGCAGTGGAAAAATTAACGGATCTACTTCATTCACAATTGATAACATGAACTTTGTAAGTTTTAGAATTTAAGAACAAGAAAGCGTACCTTGGTGCGGTGAAATTCAAAACCAAAGATCAGAAGTTCTTGGGAAAACTTTTAATCTTCACTCCAATTCCACTAAATGCCCAAGAAGTGTGATCTCTCAATCAGTTTCTAAGGAGAGAATAAGGGAGTGTCCAACACTCACATACAAAACCATTTCATTTCTTGTGTAATCTTAATGAAAAACACTTATGAAAAGACTTATGAAATTCTGTATGTTTCTCTCCTTAAATATAACTAATTATCTAATTGGACTAGCCTTTTGGGCGATACCAATTGGACTCAAGTTGTATGGCTTGGAGTGGGACCAAAAGGGAACAGATAAGACTCTAGCTCCAATAGGCCTTGGGCTTTTCTGTCAACTCTTGACAAGTCCAAAGTTACCATTAATTATATTCAATACCACTATATGAAGATAATTGCACTCTAGGCCTTATTAATAAATTATATCCCAAGATTTTATTATATATGCAACCCCTTCATTAAAATATTCGTAAGAATACAAAATCATGAATATAGACTGCCACTTTAAAGATTACTACATCTTAATCCTTGAGTACTCTGTTTAATCATTTACGTTATTCATCATATATTTATGAAACCTAATTCCATAAATATATATTTTAGTAACTCCTAACTAAAGTGGTTGGGCCCAACACTCTGAATAACCAAACCCATTAAACTACTCAAGTACTCATATCTCTCTAATGAGATATTACTTACACTTAATGTGTATCTTCACCACCTAGGATGAACATATATCTTGAAGTCCAACTTCATGAATCACAATCAAACTACAAGTCAATATTTGTACATCCTGTAACCACCAAAACCTCACTTTTGTGGACAAGCATATAGTCTCTCATTCTCCTAAGATATTTGAGTATATGCTTTACTCCCACTAAATTAAGTAATCTTTGATTCAATTGATATTTGCTTACCATGCCCACCGCAAAATAGATATTTAGCCTAGTATATAGAATAGCATAAAGACTTCCTATTGATATGATATTAGGAACCATCTTAATATGCTCCTTCTTTTATATGTCTTAGGACTATAGTCCTATATAAAGGAACTTCAAACTTAAAAGGAAAGAATCCTTTCTTGAAGTATTACATGCTATACTAGGCTAGAATCTAATCTATTTAAGCAGTTTGAGATAGACTTAATATCCTAATTTCTGAATTGTAACAAAGTTTAAATTCTTAGGATATGACTAGTCTTTCCCAAGTACTTTATATCAAACTGGATTTGACAACAAAAACTCTATTGATGACAATATCTCTACATCATTCTAAATGATTGAAATGTCATCAACATACATTAAGAAATTTATTATTCTATATATCTTTCACACACATAAAGCCTTTTAATACTTGATCAAAATCAAACAAATTGATTGCTTGATCAATGATTATATTTTATGATTCAGATACTTGCTTTAATCCATAAATGGAATTTAAGCAACTCGCATAATAAACACTACTGTTTCTTTGCTATGTACAAGTCTAGTTACATCATATAAATGTCTTCCTCAAGATTGCTACTACAATAAGCTTTCTTGAAATCCATTGCCATATTTCATCCAAATGAAATATAATGGATAAGAGAATCTAGATAGAGTCGAACTTGACTATTGATGAAAAAATCTTTTCATAATCGAACCATTTCTTTCTGAATAAATCTTTTCGCCATTAGTCTTGACTTTGAAGGTTTGCACCTTCAAATCTATCAATCTCATTTACTTGTAGACCTATTTGAAAACAATAGGCCCAATGCCATTAGGCGCCTCTACAAGTTCTAGACTTTAAATAGAATCTAATTCTATTCATATAACCTTTGATCCAGTAATTCATATTCATATCATCTATGCCTTTACATAGGATCGAGGATCAAATTCATATCATTATGGAATGACTTCAAAATTTTATCCCAAAAGTATGAATTTATATGATAATTGATAATCCTCCCACTACGACATTGTACCGGCGTACTAGCTATATATCTAAAATAATGCCTTGTGATATATCTAATACAACCATCTCATTTCTAAATGTATTTTATAGTTGTCTTTCAAAAAATTTTGACATTTTTCTTCTAGAAAAATTATGCATTTAGCCTTAATATTATTCACATAGTCATCATCAAGAACTTTGTAATAGTACTTTACAAACATCTTGTTTTCTTTATGACTACCAAAATAATCTTTTGCAATTCCTTTTGGATACCCATCATAAACACACATTTTTCTACCTTTTGATTTCAATTTGTCAGACTTCCTATCTAGCATAAGTGCTGGACATTTCCAAAAATGGAATAAAATACTAGGTTTTCACCCAATCCACAATTTGAGAAATGTTTTAGGAACAAACTTTTGAAATCAACTTTAGAAAATGTATAGTAACTATTAAAGTGTATCTCCAAAGGAAATAAGCAAATGGAAATACTTATCATGTGCTTTACTATTTCTAAAAGAGTCTTATTCATCCTTCATGTATGTACTGACTTAAAGAAGTCAGTGGAACTTTATTCCTTTACAATAAAGGAGCCCTAAATCTTATTATCCTCTAAATAGAATACATAGACTGGGAATATAACAAAATAATGGTTCTAAAAGCCCTTCTTTCACCAATCTTGAATATCATTTAGATTAATAAGATCTAGGCATAAATGCCAAATACATAAAATAACAAAGGATGGAAACTTTCTCTTTAAAAAGTAAAACATGTAAATTTCTATCTAGAAAATAATCATGAACAATACTTAGCTTTACAAAACAGAAACACTTTCCTTTTGGTCATTTTGAATCTAATTTTCTTTTGGCAACTACTAGGATAACTTGTCTGTCCAACTGTATGGTATTATAATTCATCTCCTTATCACCCTTACCTTTTGGTTCAGGCTAAGAATTTGAATTAAATCATATTGATCCTAGCCTTAGCTTTTAGGATGACTTCCGTTGCGTAGAACTCACTCATCAATTCAGATAACAAAAAAAATAATTTATTTTGAAAACAATCTGAATTGATCAAATGTTTCTAACAAGGACTTGTGGATCATATTCATATGAGATTAACATTTAATCTCTACATCCAAGAATTCCAATTAATTAATAAAATTAAAACATTTTCATAAAATGATATAGAGTTGGAACTCTTTAAGCTTTTCTTAGCACTTAATATGTTTCAACCAAACATCTCATTTAGACTTAACCTAAAGTCTAAATGTAGTGCTAACTCTTGCATCTCATAATGTAGCACACTTAAGATAGAATCCAATGTAACATTTTAGCATTTCAATGGAGACTATGATCAGGTCATAAACTATCTTCCATCAATGCATCATGCATAAGAAATTATGACAATGTTGAATCAAAACATATTTATGTACTTCAGCTCCTTTAAGCACCATGTCCAAAATTATTTTTTAGTTAATGTGACTCAATTAAAATAGTAGCTAGAGAACAAAATTTATGACAACTTTATTTTAAGACTATAAACATAATTACAGGGACATTATATTTTGCATCCATAACCATATAGTATGAAAGCCAAAAATACTATACTAGGTTCAACGACAACCTAATCCCGCAATTAATATTCCTCGGAAGCGAGGTCATTCTAATCACTATGATCAGACGAGAAATTTTCTCATTATTAATGCTATCATGGTAACTCTTACCAAACAAAAATAATTTGCCGCTTTTTCTTCAATCTCTAAGTAATAATGACATAGCTCCAAAGGGAGGTTAACATTAAACTTAGTCTAGTGTATACCATTGCCTCGCTCCGAAGGGAGGTTAACAGTAACCTTAGTCTAGGGAGGTTAACATTTTTGATCCAATCGCTGTAATCTTAATTCATTTAGTTTTATAAAAACTAGATATCTAGCGCTTTCCAGGAACACCAAGATTGCCTCAATCGGAGTCCGGAAACACCTCCAAATGAGCATCCGAAGTTGGAGCCAAAAAAGTGCATAAGCACGAAATTGCTACCGTTAGATGGGCCCAACCTAACACACCTTGTAGGTGCCCCGGCCTGACCCGGTGGCCCGACAAGGTGCGCCGTGCCTTGAAAACTAGAGTGCAACCCGTTCGAACACTAGAGCGCTCAAAGTCCCTTTTTTAGCCAAAATTCCCCAAGTCAACCCTGGGTTGACCAAAGGCCAAACAATGTCAAAATCCTCACAAAACAACATTTTTCATGGTTTTATATCAAGTTCGAGCTCCTCGAAGATTTTTAGTAACTTTGACCAAGTTTGACTCGAAGTTAACCCTTGGTGGGCCCCCAAAAACCCTAATCTTGATCCATTCATCAAAACAAGTTGAGACAACTACCATTATGAATAATCAAATTCTCATTCCAACAACAATTCACGGGAAGAATCAGAACAAAAACGGTTGAGATATTGAGAAAACCGTGAAAAGCCCATCAACATGCTTACAAAGGTCATAACTTTTGATCAAATCATTGTAATTTTAATTTCATTAGTTTTATAAAAACTAGATATCCAAAGCTTTCTAGGAACACCAAGATCGCCTCAATCGGAGTCTAGGAAGACCTTCAAATGCGCGTCCGAAGTTGGAAATGAAAAAGTGCATGAGGACGTAATTGTTGACGATAGTCGGGCCTAACCTGGAACACCTTATAGGTGCCTCGGCCTAACCCGGTGGCCCTACAAGGTGCACCGTGCCTTGAAAACTGGAGCGCTACTCATTCGAACACAAGGAGATCAAAATGCATTTTTCAGCCAAAATGCCCCTAGTTAACCCTGTGTTGTCCAAAGGCAAACAATGTCAAAATCCTCACAAAACTACATTTTTCATGGTTTTATATCAAATCCAAGCCCCTCGAAGATTTTTAGCAATTTTGACCAAGGTTGACCCGGAGTTAACTCTTGGTGGGCCCTAGAAACCCTAATCCTGATCTAGCCATCGAAACAGGTTAAGACAACTACCATTATAAAGATAATCAAATTCTAATTCCAACGACAATTCACGAGCGGAATTGGAACAAAAACGGTTGAGATATTGAGAAAACCATGAAAAGCGCATCAGCACGCTTACCAAGGTCATAACTTTTGATCCAATCGTTGAAATTTTAATTTCTTTATTTTTATAAAAACTAGATATCCAAAGCTTTCCAGGAACACCAAGATTGCCTCAATCGGAATCCGGAAACACCTCCAAATGAGCGTCCGAAGTCGGAACCAAAAAAGTGCATAAGGATGAAATTGCTACCGTTAGATGGGCCCAACCTAACACACCTTGTAGGTGCCCCGGCCTAACCCGGTGGCCCCACAAGGTGCGCCGTGCCTTGAAAACTGGAGTGCAACCCGTTCGAACACTAGAGCGCTGAAAGTCCCTTTTTTTGCCAAAATTCCCCAAGTCAACCCTGGGTTGACCAAAGGCCAAACAATGTCAAAATCCTCTCAAAACAACATTTTTCATGGTTTTATATCAAGTTTGAGCTCCTCGAAGATTTTTAGTAACTTTGACCAAGTTTGACTCGAAGTTAACCCTTGGTGGGCCCCCAAAAACCCTAATCTTGATCCATTCATCAAAACAAGTTGAGACAACTACCATTATGAATAATCAAATTCTCATTCCAACAACAATTCACGGGCAGAATCAGAACAAAAACGGTTGAGATATTGAGAAAACCGTGAAAAGCCCATCAACATGCTTACAAAGGTCATAACTTTTGATCAAATCATTGTAATTTTAATTTCATTAGTTTTATAAAAACTAGATATCCAAAGCTTTCCAGGAACACCAAGATCGCCTCAATCGGAGTCTAGGAAGACCTTCAAATGCGCGTCCGAACTTGGAAATGAAAAAGTGCATGAGGACGTAATTGTTGACGATAGTCGGGCCTAACCTGGAACACCTTATAGGTGCCTCGGCCTAACC
The DNA here is from genome assembly GCA_033629205.1 of Lithocarpus polystachyus. Lineage (NCBI taxonomy): Eukaryota > Viridiplantae > Streptophyta > Magnoliopsida > Fagales > Fagaceae > Lithocarpus > Lithocarpus polystachyus. The sequence goes on along the minus strand of CM066162.1, from coordinate 59,679,078 downwards.
CGGTGGCCCTACAAGGTGCACCGTGCCTTGAAAACTGGAGCGCTACTCATTCGAACACAAGGAGCTCAAAATGCATTTTTCAGCCAAAATGCCCCTAGTTAACCCTGTGTTGTCCAAAGGCAAACAATGTCAAAATCCTCACAAAACTACATTTTTCATGGTTTTATATCAAATCCAAGCCCCTCGAAGATTTTTAGCAATTTTGACCAAGGTTGACCCGGAGTTAACTCTTGGTGGGCCCTAGAAACCCTAATCCTGATCTAGCCATCGAAACAGGTTAAGACAACTACCATTATGAAGATAATCAAATTCTAATTCCAACGACAATTCACGAGCGGAATTGGAACAAAAACGGTTGAGATATTGAGAAAACCATGAAAAGCGCATCAGCACGCTTACCAAGGTCATAACTTTTGATCCAATCATTGAAATTTTAATTTCTTTATTTTTATAAAAACTAGATATCCAAAGCTTTCCAGGAACACCAAGATTGCCTCAATCGGAATCCGGAAACACCTCCAAATGAGCGTCCGAAGTCGGAACCAAAAAAGTGCATAAGGACGAAATTGCTACCGTTAGATGGGCCCAACCTAACACACCTTGTAGGTGCCCCGGCCTAACCCGGTGGCCCCACAAGGTGCGCCGTGCCTTGAAAACTGGAGTGCAACCCGTTCGAACACTAGAGCGCTGAAAGTCCCTTTTTTAGCCAAAATTCCCCAAGTCAACCCTGGGTTGACCAAAGGCCAAACAATGTCAAAATCCTCACAAAACAACATTTTTCATGGTTTTATATCAAGTTCGAGCTCCTCGAAGATTTTTAGTAACTTTGACCAAGTTTGACTCGGAGTTAACTCTTGGTGGGCCCCAAAAACCCTAATCTTGATCCATTCATCAAAACAAGTTGAGACAACTACCATTATGAATAATCAAATTCTCATTCCAACAACAATTCACGGGCAGAATCAGAACAAAAACGGTTGAGATATTGAGATAACCGTGAAAAGCCCATCAACATGCTTACAAAGGTCATAACTTTTGATCAAATCATTGTAATTTTAATTTCATTAGTTTTATAAAAACTATATATCCAAAGCTTTCAAGGAACACCAAGATCGCCTCAATCGAAGTCCGAGAAGACCTCCAAATGTGCGTCCGAAGTTGGAAATGAAAAAGTGCATGAGGACGTAATTGTTGACGATAGTCGGGCCTAACCTGGAACACCTTGTAGGTGCCTCGGCCTAACCCGGTGGCCCTACAAGGTGCACCGTGCCTCGAAAACTGGAGCGCTACTCATTCGAACACAAGGAGCTCAAAATGCATTTTTCAGCCAAAATACCCCTAGTTAACCCTGTGTTGTCCAAAGGCAAACAATGTCAAAATCCTCACAAAACTACATTTTTCATGGTTTTATATCAAATCCAAGCCCCTCGAAGATTTTTAGCAATTTTGACCAAGTTTGACCCGGAGTTAACTCTTGGTGGGCCCTAGAAACCCTAATCCTGATCTAGCCATCAAAACAGGTTAAGACAACTACCATTATGAAGATAATCAAATTCTAATTCCAACGACAATTCACGAGCAAAATTGGAACAAAAACGGTTGAGATATTGAGAAAACCATGAAAAGCGCATCAGCACGCTTACCAAGGTCATAACTTTTGATCCAATCGTTGAAATTTTAATTTCTTTAGTTTTATAAAAACTAGATATCTAGAGCTTTCCAGGAACACCAGGATCGCCTCAATTGGAGTCCAGAAAGACCTTCAAATGCGCGTCCGAATTTGGAACCAAAAAAGTGCATGAGGACGAAATTGTTGACGTTAGTCGGGCATAACCTGGCACACCTTATAGGTGCCCAAGCCTAACTCGGTGGCCCTATAAGGTTCGCCGTGCCTCTAAAACTGGAGAGCAACTCGATCGAACACAAGTGCGCTCAAAGTTCATTTTTCAGCCAAAATACCCAAGTCAACCCCGTGTTGACCAAAGGCAAACAATGTCAAAATCCTCACAAAACAACATTTTTCATGGTTTTATATCAAATTTGAGCTCCTCCAAGATTTTTAGTTACTTTGACCAAGTTTAACTCGGTGTTAACTCATGGTGGGCCCCGAAAACCCTAATCTTGATCTAGTCATCAAAACAGGTTGAGACAACTGCCATTATGAAGATAATCAAATTCTCATTCCAAAGACTATTCATGAGCCGGAATTGGAGCAAAAACGGTTGAGATATTCGAAAACTGTGAAAAGCGCATCAGCTTACCAAGGTCATAACTTCTGATTCAATCGTTGGATCAAAAATGGTTGAGATATTCAGCGCTTTCCAGGAGCACCAAGATCGCCTCAATCGAAGTCCGGGAAGACCTTCAAATGTGCGCCAGAAGTTGGAACCAAAAAAGTGCATGATGACGAAATTACTGACGTTAGTCGGGCCTAACCTGGCACACCTTCTAGGTGTGCCATCTGACCCGGTGGGCCTACAAAGTGCGCCGTGCCTTGAAAAATGGAGCGCAACCCGTTCGAACACTATAGTGCTCTAAGTGTCTTTTTCAGCCAAAATGCCCTTAGTCAACCCTGGGATGACCAAAGGTCAACCAATATCAAAATCCTCACAAAACAACATTTTTCATGGTTTTATATCAAATCTGAGCTCCTCGAAGATTTTTAGTTACTTTGACCAAGTTTGACCCGGATTTAACTCTTGGTGGGCCCCAGAAACTTTAATCTTGATCCAATCATTAAAACAGGTTGAGACAATTTCCATTATAAAGATAATCAAATTCGCATTCCACTGACTATTCATTGGCCAAAATCGGAGCAAAAACGGTTGAGATATTGAGAAAACCGTGAAAAGCTCATCAGCATGCTTACAAAGGTCATAACTTTTGATCCAATTGTTGTAGTTTTAATTTCTTTAGTTTTATAAAAACTAGATATCCAGAGCTTTCCAGGAACACCAAGATCGCCTCAATCGGAGTCCGGAAAAACCTCCAAATGCACGTCCGAAGTTCGAAATGAAAAAGTGCATGAGGACGTAATTGCTAACGTTAGTCGAGCCCAATCTGGAACACCTTGTAGGTGCCTCGGCCTAACCCGATGGCCCTACAAGGTGCGCCGTGCCTCGAAAACTGGGGTGCAACTCGTTCGAACACAAGAGCGCTCAAAGTGCATTTTTCAGCCAAAATGCCTTTCGTCAACCCTGTGTTGTCCAAAGGCAAACAATGTCAAAATCCTCACAAAACTACACTTTTCATGGTTTTATATCAAATTCGAGCACCTCGAAGATTTTTAGTAACTTTGACCAAGTTTAACCCAAAGTTAACTCTTGGTGGGCCCCGAAAACCGTAATCTTGATCCAGTCATCAAAACAGGTTGATTGAACTGTCATTATGAAAATAATCAAATTCTCATTCCAACGACTATTCATGGGCTAGAATCGGAGCAAAAACGGTTGAGATATTTGAAAACTGTGGAAAGCGCATCAGCACACTTACAATGGTCATAACTTTTGATCCAATCATTGTACTTTTAATTTCGTTACTATTATAAAAACTAGATATCCAAAGCTATCCAGGAATACCAAGATTGCCTCAATCGGAGTCCGGAAAGGCCTCCAAATACACATCCGAAGCTGGTACCAAAAAAGTGCACGAGGGCGAAATTGCTGACGTTAGTCAGGCCCAACTTGGCACACCTTGTAGGTGCCCTGGCCTGACCCGGTGGCCCTCAAGGTGCGCTGTGCCTCGAACACTAGCGCCCAACCCATTCGGACACTAGAGCGCTCAAAGTCCCTTTTCAGCCAAAGTGCCCCAAGTCAACCCTGGGTTGACCAAAGGCCAAACAATGTCAAAATCCTCACAAAACTACATTTCTCATGGTTTTGTATCAAATCTGACCTCCTCGAAGATTTTTAGCAACTTTGACCAATTTGACCCAGAGTTAACTCTTGGTGGGCTCCAGAAACCCTAATCTTGATCCAGTCATCAAAACAGGTTGAGACAACTACCATTGTGAAGATAATCAAATTCTAATTCCAACGACAATTCACGGGCGAAATCGAAAAAAAAAACGGTCGAGATATTGAGAAAACCGTGAAAAGCGTATCGGTACGCTTACCAAGGTCATAACTTTTGATCCAATCATTGTAACTTTAATTTCTTTAGTTTTATAAAAACTAGATATCCAGAGCTTTCCAGGAACACCAAGATCGCCTCAATCAGAGTCTAGAAAGACCTTCAAATGCGTGTCTGAATTTGGAACCAAAAAACTACATGAGGACGAAATTGCTGACGTTAGTCAGGAACAACCTGGCACACCTTCTAGGTGTCCCGGCCTAACCCGGTGGCCAAACAAGGTGCGCTGTGCCTTGAAAACTGGAGCATAACTCGTTCGAACACAAGAGCACTCAAAGTGCTTTTTTAAGCCAAAATGCCCCTAGTCAACCCCGTGTTGACCAAAGGCAAACAATGTTAAAATCCTCACAAAACAACATTTTTCATCGTTTTATACCAAATTCGAGCTCCTCGAAGATTTTTAGTTACTTTGACCAAGTTTAACCCGGAGTTAACCCGTGGTGGGCCCCGAAAACCCTAATCTTGATCCAGTCATCAAAACAGGTTAAGACAACTACCATTATGAAGATAATCAAATTCTCATTCCAACGACTATTCATGGGCCGGAATCGGAGCAAAAACGGTTGAGATATTCGAAAACCGTGAAAAGCGCATCAGCACGCTTACCAAGGTCATAACTTCTGATCCAATCATTGTAATTTTAATTTCTTTAGTTTTATAAAACCTAGATATCCGGCTCTTTCCAGGAATACCAAGATCGCCTCAATCGGAGTCTGGGAAGACCTCCGAATGCGCGCCCGAAGTTGGAACCAAGAAAGTGCATGATGGCGAAATTGCTGACGTTAGTCGGGCCCAACCTGGCACACCTTCTAGGTCTGCTAGATTGACCCGGTGGCCCTACAAAGTGCGCCGTGCCTCGAAAACTAGAGCGTAACCCGTTCGAACACAGTAGTGCTCAAAGTGCCTTTTTCAGCCAAAATGCTCCTAGTCAACCCTAGGATGACCAAAGGTCAAACAATGTCAAAATCCTCACAAAACAACATTTTTCATGGTTTTATATCAAATCTGAGCTCCTCGAAGATTTTTAGTTACTTTGACCAAGTTTGACCCGGATTTAACTCTAGGTGAGCCACAGAAATGTTAATCTTGATCCAGTCTTGAAAACAGGTTGAGACAATTGCCATTATGAAGATAATCAAATTCGCATTCCAACGACTATTCATTGGTTGGAATCGGAGAAAAAACGGTTGAGATATCGAGAAAACCGTGAAAAGCGCATCAACACGCTTACCAAGGTCATAACTTCTGATCCAATAGTTGTAATTTTAATTTCTTTAGTTTTATAAAAACTAGATATCTAGAGCTTTCCAGGAACACCAAGATCGCCTCAATCGAAGTCCAGAAAGACCTCCAAATGCGCGTCTGAATTTGGAACCAAAAACGTGTGTGAGGACGAAATTGCTGACATTAGTTGGGCCCAACCTAGCACACCTTCTAGGTCTGCCAGCTTGACCTGATAGCCCTACAAAGTGCGCCATGCCTCGAAAACTAGAGCACAACCCGTTCAAACACTATAGTGCTCAAAGTGCCTTTTTTAGCCAAAATGCCCCTAGTCAACCCTGGGATGACCAAAGGTCAAACAATGTCAAAATCCTCACAAAACAACATTTTTCATGGTTTTATATCAAATCCGAGCTCCTCGAAGATTTTTAGTTACTTTGACCAAGTTTGACTAGGATTTAACTCTTGGTGTGCCCCAGAAACCCTATTCTTAATCCAGTCATCAAAATTGGTTGAGACAACTGCCATTATGAACATAATCAAATTCTCATTCCAATAACTGTTCATGGGCCGAAATCGAAGCAAAAACGGTTGAGATATTGGAAAACCATGAAAAGTGCATCAGTACGCTTACCAAGGTCATAACTTCTGATCCAATCATTGTAATTTTAATTTCTTTAGTTTTATAAAACCTAGATATCCGGCTCTTTCCAGGAATACCAAGATCGCCTCAATCGGAGTCTGGGAAGACCTCCGAATGCGCGCCCGAAGTTGGAACCAAGAAAGTGCATGATGGCGAAATTGCTGACGTTAGTCGGGCCCAACCTGGCACACCTTCTAGGTCTGCTAGCTTGACCCGGTGACCCTACAAAGTGCGCCGTGCCTCGAAAACTAGAGCGTAACCCGTTCGAACACAGTAGTGCTCAAAGTGCCTTTTTCAGCCAAAATGCTCCTAGTCAACCCTAGGATGACCAAAGGTCAAACAATGTCAAAATCCTCACAAAACAACATTTTTCATGGTTTTATATCAAATCTGAGCTCCTCGAAGATTTTTAGTTACTTTGACCAAGTTTGACCCGGATTTAACTCTAGGTGAGCCCCAGAAACGTTAATCTTGATCCAGTCTTGAAAACAAGTTGAGACAATTGCCATTATGAAGATAATCAAATTCGCATTCCAACGACTATTCATTGGTTGGAATCGGAGAAAAAACGGTTGAGATATTGAGAAAACTGTGAAAAGCGCATCAACACGCTTACCAAGGTCATAACTTCTGATCCAGTAGTTGTAATTTTAATTTCTTTAGTTTTATAAAAACTAGATATCTAAAGCTTTCCAGGAATACCAAGATAGCCTCAATCGGAGTTCGGAAAGACCTCCAAATGCGCGTCCAAATTTGGAACCAAAAAAGTGTGTGAGGACGAAATTGCTGACATTAGTCGGGCCCAACTTGGCACACCTTCTAGGTCTGCCAGCTTGACCCGGTAGCCCTACAAAGTGAGCCATGCCTCGAAAACTGGAGCGCAACCCGTTCAAACACTATAGTGCTCAAAGTGCCTTTTTTAGCCAAAATGCCCCTAGTCAACCCTGGGATGACCGAAGGTCAAACAATGTCAAAATCCTCACAAAACAACATTTTTCATGGTTTTATATCAAATCCGAGCTCCTCGAAGATTTTTAGTTACTTTGACCAAGTTTGACCCGAACTTAACTCTTGGTGTGCCCCAGAAACCCTATTCTTAATCCAGTTATCAAAATTGGTTGAGACAACTGCCATTATGAAGATAACCAAATTCTCATTCCAATAACTGTTCATGGGCTGGAATCGAAGCAAAAACAATTGAGATATTGGAAAACTGTGAAAAGCGCATCAGCACGCTTACTAAGGTCATAACTTTTGATCCAATAGTTGTAATTTTAATTTCTTTAGTTTTTTAAAAACTAGATATCTAGAGCTTTCCAGGAACACCAAGATCGCCTCAATCGAAGTCCAGAAAGACCTCCAAATGCGCGTCTGAATTTGGAACCAAAAACGTGTGTGAGGACGAAATTGCTGACATTAGTTGGGCCCAACCTGGCACACCTTCTAGGTCTGCCAGCTTGACCCGATAGCCCTACAAAGTGCGCCATGCCTCGAAAACTAGAGCACAACCCGTTCAAACACTATAGTGCTCAAAGTGCCTTTTTTAGCCAAAATGCCCCTAGTCAACCCTGGGATGACCAAAGGTCAAACAATGTCAAAATCCTCACAAAACAACATTTTTCATGGTTTTATATCAAATCCGAGCTCCTCGAAGATTTTTAGTTACTTTGACCAAGTTTGACTAGGATTTAACTCTTGGTGTGCCCCAGAAACCCTATTCTTAATCCAGTCATCAAAATTGGTTGAGACAACTGCCATTATGAACATAATCAAATTCTCATTCCAATAACTGTTCATGGGCCGAAATCGAAGCAAAAACGGTTGAGATATTGGAAAACCATGAAAAGCGCATCAGCACGCTTACTAAGGTCATAACTTGTGATCCAATAGTTGTAATTTTAATTTCTTTAGTTTTTTAAAAACTAGATATCCAGAGCTTTCCAGGAACACCAAGGTCGCCTCAATCGAAGTCCAGAAAGACCTCCAAATGCGCGTCCGAATTTGGAACCAAAAAAGTGTGTAAGGACGAAATTGCTGACATTAGTTGGGCCCAACCTGGCACGCCTTCTAGGTCTGCCAGCTTGACCCGGTAGCCCTATAAAGTGCGCCATGCCTCGAAAACTAGAGCGCAACCCGTTCAAACACTATAGTGCTCAAAGTGCCTTTTTTAGCCAAAATGCCCCTAGTCAACCCTAGGATGACCAAAGGTCAAACAATGTCAAAATCCTCACAAAACAACATTTTTCATGGTTTTATATCAAATCCGAGCTCCTCGAAGATTTTTAGTTACTTTGACCAAGTTTGACTAGGATTTAACTCTTGGTGTGCCCCAGAAACCCTATTCTTAATCCAGTCATCAAAATTGGTTGAGACAACTTCCATTATGAAGATAATCAAATTCTCATTCCAATAACTGTTCATGGGCCAGAATCGAAGCAAAAACGGTTGAGATATTGGAAAACCGTGAAAAGCGCATCAGCACGCTTACTATGGTCATAACTTTTGATCCAATAGTTGTAATTTTAATTACTTTAGTTTTTTAAAAACTAGATATCCAGAGCTTTCCAGGAACACCAAGATCGCCTCAATCGAAGTCCAGAAAGACCTCCAAATGCGCGTCTGAATTTGGAACCAAAAAAGTGCCTGAGGATGAAATTGCTGACGTTAGTCGAGCCCAACCTGGCATACCTTATAGGTGTGCCGGCCTGACTCGGTGGCCCTACAAGGTGCACCGTGCCTCGAAAAGCATGCCAAAGGCTATGAATGGCCCTTAGCACCCCAGATTGGACCAAAACTGAAAAAATTGGGTTTTTGGGAGCTGTTTGGGATTTTTTGGGCATTTTTTCTCTCTTTTCTCACTATGTTTCTCTTCCAAAAACACATGAAAGCTTCTTGATTCTTCTCTCTTCTCCAAAAATACAAGGTAGTGTTCATACCCTCTATTTTCCTCTCCTTGGTTCCATACCTTGGATTTGAGGTTTAAAGGGGTATGGATGTAGCTTTTTAGCTACTATCCTTACCCCTTTTTCTTTAAAGCTTCATCAAGCTTTTTATCCTTTCTTTTTTCTTGAATAACATGATTTGTTGCTTTCTTTTGCATGTTTCTTGCTTTATTTGAGCTACTAGCTTAAATCTCCTTGCTTTTTATGCTTTATGCCATGTTTAGATCCTTCTTTTGTATATGTTGATGTTTAGATCTACATGCTCACATGCTTGATATTATGTCTCTGGCCATGCCTTGCTTAGATCTATATGGTTGTATGCATGTTCTATGCTCCTATGCCTATGTCCATGCCCTCATATGCTTGTATGCTTGGTTTTGTGTCTTCCATGCTCTTATGCTTACATCTAGATGCTTAGATGTACATTCATATGCCTACATGCATATTTCCATGCTTATATGTGTGGATCGGTGTGTCTACATGCTTAGATCGATGTTCTCTACATGCTTTATACCATCATCTATGTGCTTGTGTGCTTCATGCCATGTTTATGTGCTTAGGCCTAGATCTTGTTTGTCATGCAATGTGCTATTGTAGCCCTTTTGTTCCTTT
>CM066162.1:59654529-59664529 GCA_033629205.1 Lithocarpus polystachyus | reverse complement strand
TTCACGCAAGTTAGCAATAACAGTATCTTGCCTGTCCAACCGATCCCGAATCTCATTAAATACAACGTTCATGCGTTCAAATTGTTGTTGCATAGCCTGCAACATTATAGATGACTCCTCCCCTCCTTCCTTATTTGATGTTTCGCTCCTGCAAGACATATTTTAAAAACTACAAAGAAAGGTTAGAAATAATTCCTCACAACACTCCCTCACGTGTTTGCACTCAAATTATGTCACTCCCACTCGTGTTTCACTCTTAAATTGGCTTTTTCCCGATATTAGTCTCACACTCTCTTGCCTTTTTCCACTCACAGCTTCCCCTTTTCAGTTCTGCAATAAACTAATAAACTTGATCAAGAAATTTAACTTGTAGTATTTAAACAAATATCAACGGCTAGAAAGTATGACAGAAACATAAATCAAAGAAAAATAGGACAAAAGAAAACAATATAGTTGCTCTGAAAGAACTGAAACTAAAAACAAAATTTTTTTTTTTGCAGTCTTTTTTTTCAACTTTTTTTTTTCTGCAGTCCTTTTTTTTCACTTTTTTTTTTTCTTTCTGCAGTTTTTTTTTTCACGTTTTTTTTTTTTTTTTTTTGGGAACTCAGTGCACAATTTTAGCCTAGTGCATGTCACAAAACAAGAACGAAGAACAAAAAAACAGAAACGGAACAAGATAAGAAGATAACAGGAAACAAAAGATAAAAGGATAGAAAACTGATTTTAGAACCTGAGCTCTGATACCAAATGATGCGAACCCCAAACGACTCGCTTTGAGACCCAGCAAACAATATTGGAATATTGCCCAAGAAAGCTAAAATTCAGATTTGATAGAAAACCCAGACCCAACGATTATAAGAGAAACGCGAACCAAAGGTATAAGTAACAGATCTTGACCCAATGATTATAAAGGAATCACGAACCAAAGGTACAAGTTTGAACGCCACAAAGAAGAATCCTTGATAAGTTCACAGTTCTTGAAGAACCAAAGAGAAGAGCAAAGCCTCACCTTTTCTAACTTTTATTCAATAATCCCCTCTATTACAATGAGTGCATGCTATTTATAAGGCATGGCTGAATGTAGAAAATATAAAAAACGTACTAAATAATAAAACCCTAATTAAAACCTGATTGTGTCTGAAAATAACATATCCAAAATAGGAAAAATCCTAAAAAACATTCTAAATAATAAAAGCCTAAAATTAAGGAAGATCCGGTCCAAAATTAGAAGATCTAAATTAGGAAAAGTATCTATTAACTGATTTAGAGCTGGAAAGTCAATCAGCCATAATTCCATGCCATAAATAGCGCCCAATTAAGTCAGATCAACCCTCAATAGATTGGATTAAATTTATTATGCCTTCATCTTCTTTTGGGCCCAGCTTGGAATGTGAATCAGCCCAAATCCCTTGAATCAGTCCATTAAGTGCTTCTTTGATCTTCTTGGATCTCGCTCTTGTAATTGGCCCAACTGGAACAAGCAATGGATCCTTGAAAGCTTGTTGATTCTCATCATCTTCACCCCTTCATGGTCTTGATCATCATCCGCACACCTTGGCCCATATCAAAGGGTTCGAATCATCATATTTGCATGTCTATGCTTGCTTGCTTCTATGCTTTATGCTTGTGCTAGCCTCTCTAGTTCTAGGCTTTGCCTCGTTTGGCGCCCTCTGCGGGCTTGATCTTGTTTTGTTACATCCAACACTCATGAGCCCTTGTTCAATTGTAACCAATTGGGAGGCATCTATGGATGCCGAGTTGCTCCGTGCGTACCCTTCCCTTTTCTGCTCCATGCGATGCTATGCTGTGCTTACCATGCTTGTTTATGCCACCCGTTGGCTTTCTATGCACCTTCGCACGCTTGCTTACATGTCTATGCATGAGTCTAACTTGGTTCAACTTCGAACGCGCATTTGGAGGTCTTCCCAAACTCCGATTGAGGCGATCTTGGTGTCCCTGGAAATCTCTAGATGTCTAGTTTTTAGAACACTAAAGAAATTAAAATTAAACAATTGGATCAAAAGTTATGACCTCGGGAAGTGTGCTGACACGCTTTTCATAGTTTTCTCAATATCTCAATCATTTTAGCTCCGATTCCGACCCATGAATAGTCCTTGGAATGAGAATTTGATTATCTTCGAAATGGCATTGTTCTTAAACTATTTTGATGACCGAATCAAGATTAGGGTTTTTAGGGCCCACTAGGAGTCAACTTCATGTCAAACTTGGCCAAACTTGGTCAAAATTGCTAAAAATCTCCGAGGAGCTCAAGTTTGATATAAAACCATGAAAATTTTGTTTTGTGAGGATTTTTACCTTTGGTCAACTAGGTTAACCAGGGGCATTTTGGTCATTTTGGCTGAAAAAGGAACTTTGAGCGCTCTAGTGTCCGAACGGGTTGCACCACGCCATTATATATGTTCTCGTGACCCCATGGAGAGAAAATGATATTTTTTGGAATTTTTGGGGTCCAGCACGCAAATCAAGGGTAGACAAAATACGGTATCAACAGTGCTCGTCTCGGCATGAACCATTGCACCAAAACCTCAGCTATCCCATCCCTTATGGAACAAGGCCGAATACTACGGATGGCTTCGAACCCCTGCTCCATCTGGAAGGCGCGACAACATGCATTAGTAGATGCATAGAAAGAGTGGAGGGAAAATAAAGGCCATGCCCCTCAACTGCAGACCCTCTCAGCACCTTGAGTTCAAGATCAAAGAAAAACTATCTGTCAACATACGTAATACATATGCTACAAATGGAAGGGAAAGAGGAGCATACCTGACCCTTCTACGCCTGAGCAGAAGGATGCTGCATCAAATCATGTTGTAGATAAGTGTCCTCGATACTATCATATATCTCTCTAGTATAGGACTCCAATTTGGCCTGACGAGGTGGAAACCTCGATCTACGATTTCTGCGCCAAAGGGCACTAGAGCTTAGCCTGGCTGCATCATTAGCCTCTAAATCAGCATCCAAGTCAAACATGAGCTCATCCCCAAGCTCGTTACCCCCTAGGCCTCCTCCCTCCAAGGTCCGAGGGAACTGTGAACAACCTCTACCCGAACCAGTACGAGACTGAGATGAATCACTAGCCGGCTCTACTGAAAATTGGCTCTCAATATGATGTGCTATGTGCATGCCCCAAAAGGCGCAATATCATCACCTCCTCGATCAAAGTGCCTCTAAAGGGTTCGCGCCACCTGCTCACTAGCCAAAATGGTATCGTCATCATTGCTAGATGAATCCCCTTGGGATAAAGCAATAACGAGAGCCTTCTCGCGATCCCCACTAAATCTCGGCTGCTGGGACATAATCTGCAAAAACAAATTCAAATTTAATCAGTAAGCCCAAACCAGATGGCAATGCAAGCAAACAGGTAAGTATGTCTAACCTTACTACGCAACACATATCATACATGATCATACCAAAATCTCATGCTTTCTTAAAATATTAAGGTTTTCAAAAGACCTCACTCAGGATTCAGATTCGGCGGTGATCGTTTAATCCTACCACTTTTTTTTTTCTCAAAATATTAAGGTTTTCAAAATACCTCTCTTGGGATTCAAATTCAGTGGTGACCGTTTAATCCTACCTTTTTTCTCAAAATATCAAGGTTTTCAAATTACCTCTCTTGGGATTCAGATTCAATAGCGATTGTTTAATCCTATCCACCTTTTTGGGATTTAGATTTGGCATCGACTGTTTAATCCTATCCATCTTTACGAGATTCAGATTTGGCAATGACTGTTTAATCCTATCCACCTTTTCATGATTCAGATTCGGTAGCGACCATTTACTCCTATCTACCTTTTCGAGATTTAGATTCGGTAGCTACTGTTTAATCTCATCGGGATTCAGATTCGACAGTGACCATTTAATCCTATTCACCTTTTCAGGATTCAGATTCGGCAACAGCCATTTAATCCTATCCATCTTTTCGGGATTCAGATTTAGCAGCGACCATTTAATCCTATGCCTCTCTTGAGATTCAGATTTGGTAGCAATCGTTCAATCTCATCAGGATTCGAATTCGGTAGTGACTATTTAATCTCATCGGGATTCAGATTTTGGCAGCAACCGTTTCATCCTATCCACCTTTGCGAGCTTCTGATTCGGCAGCGTCTATTTAATGTCATTGAGATTCAGATTCGGCAATCACTGTTTAATCCTATCCGAATCATCTGGATTCGGTTTCGGCAGCAACCGTTTAATCCTACGTTTTCCAAAACTACTCTCATTCAAAATTGCATTGTCCTCATGTTTTCAATAGCATTTTCCTAGCATTTTCTTCTTAATTTTTGTTGTTTTTAGTTTTCATTGCATCCAGCATTTGCATGTTCGTCTATGCTGCCTAAAATTAAGGTTTCCTCGCATGGACATGTGTGTGTAAACGTAATTATACATGTACGCAATTCACACACACACACACTTACTTGTGTGTTATATGTGTTATATGTTTATAATGTGTTTGTTTAGCCTGGGTTTACTTTGTGTGTTAGGTTGCTAGATTTTTGTTTTCGGTGTTTTTGTTCTGCAATTTCTAGTTAGTATTCATAATGCTTACATGTGTACGCATCCACGTAGTATGCGTACACATACAGTTGGGTTGCATACGCATGCCTTATGTATGTGCACGCATACTCATGCCCAGAAACCCTAATTTCATTTTTGTTTGTTTTTCTTCTTTCTTATTCATATGTTTTACCTTCTATTTAACCTGTTTTATCTGTCCTTGAGTCTTTGCTTCTCTGTTTTGTTTCATTTTGTTGTTGTTTTATCTCTTTGATGTTTATAAGGATTTAGATTGCTTAAATACCATGAACATGCATATGAATATGAACATGCATTGATGCATAGGCATTGTGGTGCAGTGAGGTAAGTGAGGCAAATCATGCATTCATATGAACATGCATTTAGTTGATGAATGTGATAGGGATGGTGAACATACTATGCTTGATTGAATCTCATGCTCTTGATATTTTAATATGCTTATCTTAACCTACCTTGTGATGTTTCTACCCTTAGAGATATATGCTTATGTGCCATGATAGATGAATGTTAGGTTTGGGATTGTTATGCCATGTTGATTGCTTTAAATGCATGCTTGTGTGTGTGTGTGTGTGTGTGTGTGTGTGTGTGTGAGTTATAATAACATGTTAAATATGTCTTTAACGAAATTAAGATTTGGAACACAATGAGTGGAAGCTGACCCACGAGTAGGGTGAGGTTGGGTGCCTAACACCTTCCCATCCCCATGCCTAAACTCCGAACACGTGCTCTGGTAAAGATCAGTCCTTCCACGAAGGGCATTATATTTATGGTTCCTAGACCTAAACTAGGTGGCAACTCAATTTTACACCCTCCGCCATGGTCTACCCTAGGCCAAGATGTACTCCTCAAAACACGATGGGGGATAACACCACGTCACGGACGCTTGCACCCACACGGTAAGGCCTATGATTGTGTGGAGTGGACTTTCTTAGAAAATTTGATGAGGAAAATAGGTTTTTACACGAGGTGGATTGATCTTATTATGGTGTGTATGAAAACAGTTTCTTGTTCTATACTTGTTAATGGTGAACCTAAGGGCATGATTCAACTATCTAGAGGAATATGGCAAGGGGACCGACTATCTCCTTTCCTTTTTCATTTTATGCACTGAAAGGTTACATGGTCTCATAAAGAAAGCAGCAGGGGCTGGTGAAATTAGGGGCTTCTCCCTTTGTAAAAGGGTACCTAAACTTACTCATTTGTTTTTTACAGATGACAATCTTCTTT
Source organism: Lithocarpus polystachyus (assembly GCA_033629205.1). Lineage (NCBI taxonomy): Eukaryota > Viridiplantae > Streptophyta > Magnoliopsida > Fagales > Fagaceae > Lithocarpus > Lithocarpus polystachyus. The sequence goes on along the minus strand of CM066162.1, from coordinate 59,658,745 downwards.
TTTGTAGGGCAAATTCAGATGAGTGTGGCAAGTTCTTAAAAATCCTTTCTAATTATGAAGCATCCTTTGGTCAGAAGATTAATAAAGATAAGCCAGCACTTTTCTTCAATAAATCAACTCCTAATGACACCAAAATCACTATTAAAGAAATCAAGTTCTATGAAAAGTACCTAGGTCTCCTATCACTTGTAGGGAGAGGTAAGAAGGCCAGCTTCAATTATATCAAAGAGCGTGTTTGGAAAAAATTGCAATGGTGCAAAGGAAAAATATTATCTCAAGATCTCAAGCAAGGGGAGAGGTTCTAATGAATGTAGTGGTTCAAGCTATTCCTACTTACACCATGGGATGCTTCAAATTCCCAATAGGTATTTTCCATGAAATTGAAGCCTTAATCAAAAAGTTTTGGTGGGAGTAACGAGGTGATAGAAGGAAAATACATTGGTTACATTGGGAGGAGATGACGAATTCCAAATCGATTGGTGGAATAGGGTTCAAAGACTTAATTCTTTTCAATGATTCTGTGTTGGCCAAACAAGCATGAAGGCTGTTGCGTGAAAGAGACACCCTTTTCTACCAAGTTTTCAAAGCAAGATTTTTTCCTCATTGCTCTATCATGGAGGCAAAAGACTCGGCTTTAGGCCCCTATGCTTGGAAAAGCATTCCACAAGAAAGGGATGTCATACAAAAAGGATCTTGTTGGCATGTTGGAGATAGAAACTCTATTAAGATTTGGCAACATCATTGTTTACCAATTAAACACCCTACTATCATTGCCTCTCCATTAGTGGAGTCGATGGAGGAAGCCACAGTAGACTACCTGATAGATGCCAAGACTAGGCAGTGGAATAGTGACATGGTTGATGGGATTTTTGCTCCCCTGGAAGCTAAAGTAATCAAAAGAATTGCTTTGGCCCATGTGGCTACATAGGACTATCTTTTGGCCCAAGTCACAGGATGGGCAATGTTCTTGCAAGTCAGGGTATAAATTTCTGAAGGAAGAATCAGTGCTGGATAACCAAAATGAGAGCCCAGGACACGAAAAGGAATTATGGAAGTGGATTTATTCATTAGAGACTCCAAACAAAGTGAAGAACTTTATATGAAAGGCCTGCAAAAACTCTCTACCAACAAAGAAAAATTTGGTCTGACGCACCATCATCACAGACCCCCCCCCCTCATGTGACTGGTGTTCAGCAGCTCTGGGAGACTCTTTGCATGCCTTGTGGTCCTACCCTGAGCTGGATGTAGTGTGGGTGGATTCAGAGTTTGGGATTTTTGCATCGAGCTCAATTTTAGGATTTTAAAACTCTCACAGCATGGGTGATAAAGGAAAACAAAACTCCAAAATTTTTTGCCATAATAGTTCGGTCCATTTCGAATCAACAAAATCAGATAAGGATGCATCAAACTTGCTGCCCCATAGATCAACTCCCTCAGGTATCAAAAGATCGTCATGAGGCATACAAGGCAATCATCTTACCTTCACTAAGACCACGACAACAGCATTCCCTTGTTACCCGATCACCTCCCCCCTCAAATTCTTTCAAAATAAACTCTGATGATGCTGTATTCATTGAGACAAATCTGGAATTGGCGTTATCATTCGCAATGACCAAGGGCTGGTGGTTGCTGCTTTAACACAACAATTGGCCCAAGCATACCAGGCAACAAAGATTGAAGCGATGGCTGCAATTTGAGCTCTCAAGTTTGGCTTGGAAGCTGGTGTAGATTGAGCAATTGTAGAAGGTGACTCCGAGATAGTGGTGAGGGCACTGCGTAACAGAAGTTCATGTTTGGCTGCTCACAATTTTCTGATTAAGGATGTTGGTCTCTTTACTAGTTCTTTTTTCTAAATTGTTCTACTCTCGTACTAAGAGAGAAGGCAATAAAGTCACTCATAGTTTGGCTAGATTAGTTATTAATTTTTCAGACTGTGTTGTGTGGATGAAGGATGTTCCACCCTCATTAATTATCTTGTACTTTAGGCCAATGTGGCTGTCTTGATATAAATATAGTTTGATATCTTGATGAGAATCAACAAGCATTTAAGGATCCATTGCATGTTCCAGTTGGGCCTATTACTAGAGCAAGATCCAAGAAGATAAAGGCATAATAAATTTAATCCAAGCTATTGAGGGCTGATCTAGCTTAATTGGGCATTATTGGTGGCGTGGATTAATGGCTGATTGACTTTCCAGCTCTATCTTAGTTAATACACATTTTTCCTATTTTGGAACTTCTAATTTCAAACCAGATCTACCTTAATTTTAGGCTTTTATTATTTAGTACGTTTTTTATATTTTTACATTCAGTCATGTCTTATAAATAGCATGCACTCATTATAATAGAGAGGGTTTTTGAATAAAAATAAGAAAAATGTGAGGCTTTGCTCTTCTCTTTGGTTCTTCAAGAACTGTGAACTTATCAGGGATTCCTCCTTGTGGCGTTCAAACTTTATACCTTCGGTTCATGATTCCATTATAATCATTAGGTCAAGGTTTGTTATTTATACCTTTGGTTCGTGTTTCTCTTATAAACGTTGGGTCAGGGTTCTATCAAAAATCTGAATTTTAGCTTTCTTGGGCAAATATTCCAATATTGTTTGTTGGGTCTCAAAGCGTGTCGATTGAGGTTCGTATCATTTGGTATCAAAGCTCAGGTTCTAAAATCAGTTTTCTATCCTTTTATCTTTTGTTTCCTGTTATCATCATATCTTGTTCCTTTTGTGTTCTTTGTTCCTTGTTCTTGTTTTGTGACGTGCACTAGGTTAAAATCATGCACCGAGTTATAAAAAAAAACGTGAAAAAAGAAAAAAAAAAAAGAAAAAGAAAAAAAGAAGAGACTTCAGAAAAGAAAAAGAAAACAGAAAAAAAATATATATTGTTTTTAGTTTCAGTTCTCTCAAACCAAAACGTTCTTTTCTTTTGTCCTATTTTCTTTGATTTAGTGTTTTTGTCATATTTTCTTGCCGTTGGTATTTGTTTTAATACTACAAGTTGAATTTCTTAATCAAGTTTATTAGTTTATTGTAGAACTAAAAAGAGAAAGCTACGAGTGGAAAAAGGCAAGAGAGTGTGAGACTAATATCTAGAAAAAGGCAATTTAAGAGTGAAACATGAGTGGGAGTGAAATAATCTGAGTGCAAAAACGTAAGGGAGTGTTGTGAGGAATTATTTCTAACATTTCTCTGTATTTTTAAAAGTATGTCTTGCAAGGGTGAAACATCAAATAAGAAAGGAGGGGAGGAGTCATCCATCATGTTACAGGCTATGCAACAACAATTTGAATGCATGAACGTGATGTTTAATGAGATTCGGGATCAGTTGGATAAGCAAGATACTGTTATTGCTAATTTGCGTGAGGAGCATCCCCAAAAAGCCCCTAATGCTAGAAGGCAAGAAAGGTATGCGCGCATGGATGATTCTGAAGACTACCATAAGGATGAGTTTAAAGATGAAAAGGGTCAAGTTTCGTGGAACAATAAGGGCAGGTTTGCGCAAAGGGGCGAAAGGTGTGGTATAGGATTCCGAAGAGATCCAAGATGGCAAGATGGGACTGACAGAAACCTAGGAAACATAAAAATGATGATACCATCATTCCAAGGGAAAAATGATCCAGAAGTACTTGGAGTGGGAGAAGAAGGTGGAGTTCATCTTTGAGTGTCATAACTACTCCGAAGAGAAAAAAGTAAAATTAGCTGTCATTGAGTTTACTGACTATGCTATTATATGGTGGGATCAACTTGTAATGAACAGAAGGAGAAACCATAAGAGGCCTATTGAGACGTAGGAGGAAATGAAGGCCACCATGAGGAGGCGGTTTATCCTTAATCACTACTATAGGGATTTGTATCAAAAATTACAGAGTTTTACTTAAGGCTATAGGAGTGATGATGACTACCACAAGGAGATGGAGATTGCCATGATTCAAGCAAATGTAGAGGAGGATAGAGAAGCTACCATGGCAAGGTTTCTGATTGGGCTGAATTGAGACATTGCCAACGTGGTGGAGTTGCAGCACTACGTGGAGTTGGAAGACATGGTGCATATGGCAATAAAGGTGGAACAACAGCTTAAAAGGAAAGGAACATAGTCATTTCAAAATCCTGGCTCCTCTACTTCATGGAGGTCAAATGGGAGGAAAGATGAAGGGGTTGTTTTCAAGTCCAAAACCGAACCACCAAAAATGAGAGATGAATGTCCTAGTGTCAACAAAG
>CM066162.1:59639529-59649529 GCA_033629205.1 Lithocarpus polystachyus | reverse complement strand
CTATGGGCAATGGGTTTCTCGTGTTGTGTCACCTATCAAACGGTTTTCTACTATACTTAGCACTCTATATTTTACTACTTCCACACATTTTTTATGAGGCAAACACCAATAAAAGTTTATTTTGATTTAGTTTTATTTCTTAATGTACATTAATTGTATTTTTATTTAATGCCATAATATTTAATTCGGTTAATAAATGTTTGTTTAAAATATTATTTTGGTCCTCAGATTTTATCAAAAATTTATTTTTCATCTCTAAACTTAAAAAAGTTATTTTTAATTTTTGTTTCATCCCTAAACTATTAAAAATGTTCCATTTTCCACCCTTAGACCTTAAATATATATATATATATATATATCTTCTATAAATTATAAAAAAAAGTTATTTTTCCATCTTTATTCTTGTTTCTAAAATATTGAAAATAACTTTTTTATAAATTTTAGAGATGAAAAAAGAACCTTTTACCAAAAATTTATTTTTCATCTTTAAACTTAAAGAAGTTTTTTTTTTTTTTTATTCCTAAACTATTAAAAATGTTCGACTTTCCACCCTTAAACTTTAAAAAATATATTTTTTTTCATCTATAAACTATTAAAAAAATAGTAAAATATCCATCTTTATTCTTGTTTCACAACTATCGAAAGTAACTTTTTACAAATTTTAGTGATGAAAGAAGAACCTTTAATAGTTTGGGGGACAAAAAAATATTTTTGATAAAATTTAGAGACTAAAATAATATTTTACCATAAATGCTTTTAATTAAAGTTTAGGTTTATATATATATATATATATATATATATATATATATATACAAGATAGAATTTCTACTCTAGCCTAATTTAAGTGTATATGTGTGTACAGCTCCCTACTGGAGACTTGAACCCCGGCCCTTGCCCTCCACACCCCACAAACATTTATACTTGTGGAGTGACCACCCCACCAAGAGTGCGCGGTGGTAAGTTTAGGTTATTTTTATAATAAAGCAATCTACAATTCTTTTTAACAAATTAGAATTAGGGTTTGGTGTTTTTATTTTAAGTCTTGTCCTCCGTGATTTTCTTGTGTTTAGTGTTGACTCTAAACAAGTGTAGGCACTCCTTCCTTGACTCATGTTGTTTAATTTTTCATTGCATTGTTCTCATTTGTCCAACGTCAATATTATTATTCCTTCTCTCTCGTTTTCATTTTTTTCTATCAATTTTTTTTTTTTCCTTGGGGGAAAGGGGAATCGTGAAGATGTCATTTGAATAATGCGAATCTAGAAGATGTATATTTGGTGTTGAGCTTTCCAAATAGAATGATATAAAGATAATCTAATTGACATTTTTATAAGTAACCAAGACCATAAAATGATATGATATGATACTTTAGAAAAGTACAGTTTTTTAAGTAACCCACACACACTCTAGGTGAATAGAAGATACATAGTTAACATTGAGTAGTGGTATTCATCTTTTGCTGAAAATTGTTAAGGTAAAAAGAGTAATACATGATATTTTACGAGTAGCACATAAATGGTCGTCTGTCACTCATAAATCGTCCATAATAATGACGAGTAAGAGTATGGACTAGTGTAAGTGCATTAACTCCAGACAGCATTCAATGATTGAGTGATAAATAAGAACGGAACTGTTATCTCCATCCAATAATGTGCAGTTAAAGGTCCATTACAGACAGCAAACGTTGAGATTAAATGGCCATCATTAAACATTAAATCCTCCAACTACAATGTAACGTTACACTAAGCATTAACTCAGTATAAGGCTATATAAAGCCAGGAAACACAAGTAAGAAGGAAATATACACACACAAAATTGCTCTACAGATTGCAGATTTCTAATGAGTGTAAGCTAACTTAAGCATCAGAGGGTTCTTGGCAGGCCCCAAACCGATGCCATTATCCATTTAGTGTTTTCTCTTACACAGGATCTCAGGTCGTCTATTGTACTAATGAGGAACATACTGATGAGGCGATATTGTGCTTCATCAGTTTGGCACTGTTTGTGGGAAACCGACCATAAGCTGTTGAATTCTCTACTAACTAAGTTCCTCAGAACCGATGGACTCAACCACGACTACACCATCCGACCCAGTGGTAATGGCTCAACAAATTCAAACATTGACAGCTAATGTGCAAAAATTGTTGAAACAGAATGAAGAGTTGAAGTGGAAGGCACGTCTTAAGGGCACGAGAATGTCGCAATCTTGACATAACCGCAATGACAATGACGATGAAGCCCAGAGCCTAGGGAATAGCATAAGGGAAACTTCAGAACACACTGCACAGTTAACTTGTAGTAGTGATCAAATGATGAAGAACATGAGGAAGGAATTAGATGAAGTCAAAACGCCATGAAGGGCACAGCAATAAACCTTGATGACATAGGGGCTGGAATCAGACTCACCCTTCACTATCAGCGTTTTAGAGCGCCCCTTACCTCCCAAATTTCGTCTCCCTCAGCTGGAAGTTTACGACGGCACTAAGGATCCCCTGGATCACATAGGGGCAATCAAAACAATTCTAAGCCTCCAGTAGACCCCAGATGAAGTCATTTATAGGACATTCCCGACAACCCTTAGAGGAGTAGTAAGGGTGCGGTTCAGTAAACTGCCCACGGCGTCTATTGCAAATTTTGACCAGCTAAGCAACTCCTTTATTTGTCATTTCGTTGGGGACCAACGCCATAAGAGGTCCACCTTCTATTTGTTAATTGTGAAGCAACAGGAATGAGAAACCTTGAAAGAATATGTGAAATTGACGAAGCAAAAGATCAGGGGATAATGACGACCTTCCAAGCAAGGTTGAACAATCATGACCTTGTCTTCTCTCTAGGGAAGATTCCTCCAACTTCAATGACAAATCTGTTGTTCAAAGCGCAAAAATACATTAATAGGGAAGATGCACTGACTACAACGGGACTGATGAGTAAGCGAAAGAAGGAAGAAAGCGCTGAGTCCCAGGGCAACAAGAGGGATCGCAAAGATAATCTCACGAAAGCCAAGGCTAGAAAAAGTGGTCTAGAGATGTCATCAAAGAAACTGAATTTCACACCTTTGCTGATGCCCATGGACAAAATCCTCATGCAGATAAAGGACGACCCAACACTAAAATAGCCCAAACCATTAAGCTCGTCCTCAAAACAGAGAGATACAAAGAAATACTGCCGCTTCCACAAGGACCATAGTCATCATACTGACGAGTGCCGAGATTTGAAAGAGCAGATAGAGGAGTTGATCCAAAGGGGAAAACTTCAAAAGTTTGTCAAGAAAGATTATCAGGCCTACCAGTGGACAGAAGGAAAGACCATTGATGACCATAAGGAAAAAGACCGGGACAATCCCAAGCAGATCGTGAGAGAAATAAGGACGATCACTAGAGGGCCGATTGTTGGGGGATCATACAAGTCCTTGAGAAAGGCAGTCTAAAGGCAAGTAAACAGTGTTCACATCAAACACCTAATAGCAAAACATTATCGTACGGAGAATGACGACATTGATTTCCGAGCGAGATGTGAAAGGGATTAAGCAGCCACATGATGACCCCCTTGTCATTATGCTAACCATTAAAGGGTACAACACTCGAAGAGTGTTGATGGATAATAGAAGCTCAGCAGATGTAATGTACATGACAGCTTTCTAACTGATGAAGTTGGATCCAAAACGCCTCAGACCCTTCGAATCCTCGTTGGTCAGTTTTAGTGGAGACTGTGTTTATCCAAAAGGCATCATTACATTGAAAATTACAGCAAGGACTTACCGTGCTTAGGTGACAAGGGTGGTAGACTTTTTAATCGTTAATTGCCTTCATCTTATAATGTGATTCTTGGACGACCAACCCTTAACCGCCTTAAGGCTGCAACTTCCACATACTGCTTGAAAGTAAAATTCCCGACCCCTAATGGGATTGGAGAAATATGTGGTGACCAACTTCTAGCCAGGGAATGTTACCAAGCAATCTTGGCATCCAAAGGAAATCACACCTGAATGGTAGAGGAGGAACCACCCAAGCCCACGGAGGAAGCAGAAAACATAGAGCTGGTGGAAGGAGACCCATCCAAAACCACCAAGGTAGGAAAGGAGCTCTAACAGTCCTTAAAGGACTAGCTGGTGAAGTTCTTGAAAGAGAACCTGGACGTCTTTGCATGGAGCCACGAAGATATGTCAGGGATTAACGAACAAGTAATAGAGCATAGTCTCAATGTCGACCCAACAAAGAAACTCATCCAACAGAAGAGATGAGTATTCACCCCAGAATGAAACAAAGCAGTTATGGAAGAGGTAGAAAAGTTCTTAGCCATTAGATTCATTCGAGAGGTTTATTACCCCGAGTGGCTTGCCAATGTTGTCATGGTAAAAAAGTCCAATGGAAAGTGGAGAATGTGTGTAGACTTCACAGACTTAAATAATGCATGCCCCAAAGATAGTTTTCCCCTTCCCAGAATTGACCAGCTCATTGATTCGGCAGCTGGTCATGAACTGCTAACCTTCATGGGGATTTTCAACCTCAGACTGCTGGAATGATGGTAGTATCTAAACTGAAGATTGATGGTGATTGTTGAGTAGATGAAAGATCAATGGCCTCCTCCTGCAAAAGGTTCTTTCCATGAGCTTGTTAATAATCAGTTATTATAAAAATGTTTTGAGCCAATGCCCCTAGTGTTGGGAAATCATTATGTTTGCATCCAATACAAAACATACGCAGCGGAAAAATAAACGGATCTACTTCATTCGCAATTGATAACATTCACTATGTAAGTTTCAGAATATAAGAACAAGAGAGTGTACCTTGATGCGGTGAATTTCAAAACCGAATGAAGAAGTACTCGGGAATACTTTCAATCTTCACTCCAATTCCACTCGATGCCCAAGATGTGTGGTCTCTCAATCAATTCTATGTATCTAGAGAGAATATCTTATTATCATAAGTACGATTAAACATACAAACCATTTTTTTCTTTATAAAATTCTGTATGTTTCTCTCCACATAACTGATTATCTAATTGGGCTAGCCTTTTGGGCCTTCCCAATTGGGCTTTAGTGTGTGGCTTGGAGTGGGACCAAAAAGGGAACAAATAAGACACTAGCTCCAATGGGCCTTGGGCTTTTCTATCAACTCTTGACAAGTCCAAAGTTACCATTAATTATATTTAATACCACTATATAAATATAATTGCACTCTAGGCCTCATTAATAAATTATATCCCAAGACTTTATTATACATGCAACCCCTTCATAAAATATTCGTAGTAATACAAAGTCATAAATATAGACTGCCACTTTGTGAATTACTACATCTTAATCCTTGAGTACCCGGTTTAATCCTTATGAGTTATTCACCATATATTTATGAAATCCAATTTCACAAATATATACTTTAGTCTTACTAAAGTGGTTAGGCCTAACTCTCTGAATAACTGTACTCATTAAACTTATCTCAAGGGAATGTTTTATATCTCCGTTAAGAGACTATGAATTCCATCTTGAGAATATATGTTCCATCAACACTAAATGTGGCTGCCCAATATACTGAGGTTTTGACCGTTACTTTAGATCTCACTCCTGATATATCAAAGCAACCTACATTTCATGATCAGGTCCATTATTCTCTCAGGATTAAGAGTTCATGTGAATACAAGTCGTGAGATTTATTATTCAATTGACAGTCGTTAGGAGAATAATAAATCTCACAGCGGTCCAGTTCAATATGTCTTAACTCTTAAAACAGATCAACATATTAACTAGAAGTCACCACTTCCATGATCAAGACAAATCATCGTAGTTAATATGTTATAGTCTTCGCAGATGAAATGCCCAATTTCATCACCGACTACGAACCAAAATTCTGAGTTTACAAAGAACTTGTGATCTATATCTTCTGTGACTAAATCACATAAATCACATACTATGCATCTCATGGACTATTTGATAATGTCCGAATATTCATGTTACCATTATTTTAGATAAGAATAAAACAACTTTATTAAACATAATATTAAGTCATACATCATTTCTCAGATAATGTCATACATAATATTATACATAACATCATTATACAATAGGATTTAAGGGCACATATCCTAACACCTAGTTTAGACATGCTTGCACAGAAAATTAATGATATGCTTGATGCAAAACAGATGCTCCTAGCCTAAATTCACACACACAAAAAAAAAAAAGTTTTGATTTTGAGTCTTTGAAAAAAAAAAAATTTAAGTGATTGTGACCGGGCCTTTTTAAAAGGCTGCCTACATGCCTCTCTCATAGAGGATCAGGTCCAGACGTAGTTCGAAAAAAAATTTTTGAAAAAAATGAAGTTTTGAAAAATCTTTCTTAAAATGAAGTTTCTTTTTGGGTGATTGTGACCGGACCTTTGAAAAGGCTGCCTACGTACCTCTCTCATAGAGGATCAGGTCCAAACGTAGTTCGAAAACAAAGTTTCAAAAAAAAATGAAGTTTAAAAAAATCTTTTTTGAAATGAAGTTTCTTTTTGGGTGATTGTGATCGGGTATTTTGAAAAGGTTGCCTACGTACCTCTCTCATAGAGGATCAGGTCCAGACTTAGTTCGAAAAAAAAAAGTTTTGGAAAATGAAGTTTTGAAAAATCTTTTTTGAAATGAAATTTCTTTTTGGATGATTATGACCAAGCTTTTGAAAATGCTGCCTACGTACCTCTCTCATAAAGGATCAAGTCCAGACGTAGTTCGAAAAAAGTTTTGAAAAATGAATTTTTGAAATGTGTCTCTTTTTTTCTTTTTCTTTTTCTTTTTCTTTTTCTTTTTCTTTTTTTGAAAAAAAGCAATTTAATTAGAATGAGATTTTTTGAAATTTTATCTTTTTCAAATGAATAAAAGATGTTCCTTTGAACAACCTCTTTGACCAATCATAATGCTAAATTGTTAACTCAATCTCATTGGCTAGAAAGGATTCGAAATAATTAAAACATGCAATCAAATTTGCTTCTTCATTCTGAAAAATTTTAGATTAAGTCTTCAAAGACAATCAAAGAAATGAAATGCTTGGGAATCACACATATTGGGAGTAAGCAAGAAAGGGAAAAATCCTAAGTTTGAAGATTTGGAAATTTGGAAATTTTGTTATCTTGAGAGTTATTTTCTATTGGGAGCAAACAAAGTGAGTGTTTGGAGCTTAGAAAAAAAAAATTCGGTCACTTGAGAATTTGTGAAATTTGTCTTTTAAAGATATCAGCCAATAGAGCTTGATAATCTTAAGTAGTTTTCCTTCTTGATCTAAGAGAAAATATTATCAGAGCTAAATGTATGCTTTCAATCAGCAAGACTTCAAGGAGGGCTTTATTCAAAAGTTGTAATGTAGGCTGAGTTCAGGTTATTGAAAGGAATGATATAAAAGGCTCAAAATCCTTATTTTATTTCCCCAAGTATGCAATACTTTAAATTCAAGAATTGGAAGGTTTTTCCATATCTTCTATCATTGACTCTTGTGCTAAAATCCTTGTCATGTTCATCATCTTCTCATTAGTCTCCATTGATTCCTTTCATTTCATCTTGATCTTTTTAGCTTGATTACTTCCTTTTTTTGATCTTTTTAGCATCCTATCTTGTGGTCAGATCACTCACTCTCATTTTTTTGTGAAAGAATTTTTTGATTTTTTTTTTTTTGTTTTGTTTTTGCCCTAATTTTTGCCTAAACTGCCTTGTCGAGTTTTCAACCTAGCAAGCTCTTTTTTTCTTTTTCTTTTTTTTGCTCTAATTTTTGCCTAAACCGCCCTTTTGGGTTTCCAGCCTAGCGAGCTTTTTTTTTTTTTTAATTTTTTTTTTTTTTTTTTGGTTGAAGTCTTTTCTAGCTTGATGGCCTTCTCTTTTTTCTCACAGTTTAATGCTTTCTCAAAATCTTATCTCTCCTTGATGGATTTCCTTTCTACCTAGCTTTGATGAAGTAAACTATCCCTTTTCCTTGATGAACTCTTTTTCCTAAACTTGATGCCTAAACTTGATGAACTCTTCATATTTTTCTTCTTTTGAATTGGTCTTATTGTCTTCATTGAAGACCTTACGGAGTGGTGCTAAAATCATAAGGTCAACACTTTCTCATCTTGAGATTTAAGTATGCATACTTAATTTCCCCACCCAAGGTTTAATTTTTTAGTGGGTTCATTGAAAAATAGGCTAACTGTTTAAAGGCTCAAGTTGGCTAACAATGGATAATTATTGTAATAGGTGTCAAGGAATAATGTGGGCTATCAAAGGCAGCCTCCTATCCCTAGTGATGCTTTCTTGTAAGCACAACGACTTAAACTCTTTTAATAAATAATTTTTTGGAAAAGAAGTATAAATGCTCCAATGATGTGACAAGATTATGAGAGATTGGGATTGAGTATATGTGGTTTGAGAAATTTGTATGAATTGATGAATTTCTTTGATTGCCTTTTAGGACCTTATATTTTGAATGTTTAGCAAAAGTCCTTACATGGATTGAATGAAGTTAAATCCCTCTTTGGAACAAATTGATTGGTAGAGCAATTAATCATCATAATTTGGAAAAAGCTCTGTCAAATGGATTTTCTTGTATTCTCTTGAAAAGAAGGCTTTTGAAAAAAAATTTGGAGTCTTTGAAGGAACAAAAAATGGTTTTTAGAAAAAGGTTACTAAGAAGGCCCAATGCCCTTAGTGCAAATTTTTTTTTTTTTTTACTTACATATGAATATCATGACAAACCAAATGCATCCAATCACAGCATGGATTTTATTAAGAAAATAACCAACGAGAAAGCAAATCCTAAATAAACAATAAAACCAAAGAACCAAAATGAAATTTAAACAAAGTTAGGACGGCTGGCTGATGATGGCAGAGTAATGATTTGCTACTCGATGAGATCCTAAATGTCATGCCTCAAGCTATAACATTTATTAGTTGTATGGCCTTTCCCTTGATGAAATCTGCAATGAGAATTAGGATTATATCTTCTAGGCATGGGATGTGGTATTGGCTTGGGATCCAATGGCTTCAATAATCCCTTAACGTGTAATTTTTCCAAAGCTTTACTCAAAGTCATGTGTAACTTTGAAAATTCATTTGGCGCCTAAAATTGCTAGTTGATGGTTTGATTGCACTGTTACTGATGTGGCAAGGCACTACCTCCTCAGGGATTGAGTCCATTGACATGTTCTGATTGGAGAGGACAGTTGGAAAGACAACTCATGGAAATCCCTAGCTCTTTTCTTTAGAAATTGAAAGTGTGGGATCTCTTCGGGTTCTGGTGAATTATCCTTGCATAAGGTAGAGAGCATAGCTTGATTGGCTAAGCTGACTTGTAATGCAAAGTTGGCTATCCGAGAGATTTGGGCTATCTCTTCATTCATCTTCTCTTGACTTTCTAGTATGGAGTTGAGAACATCTTCAATTATTTCTTGACTCATTAGGGTTGAACCTTCCTTGAGCTTGATGGGCTTGACTTTTAATGAACTTGTGATCCAAAGGGTTGAAATCTCTATGGACTTTGGCTTTGGGTTGTCTTGTAGGTCGAACACGGGATTGTGATGTTGCAGCAGTGGAGTGTCTTCTATGCTCACAAGCTTCAGTACCATGATGGTGCTTGGAACTGGAATTGTTAGGTCGAACACAAGATTGTAATGTTGCAGCAGCAGAATGTCCTCTATGCTCACGGGCTTTAATACTGTGATGGGCTTGGAACTGGAACTGTTAGGTCGAACACGGGATTGTGATGTTGCAGCAGTGGAGTGTCTTCTATGCTCACGGGCTTCAGTACCATGATGGGCTTGGAACTAGAACTGCTAGCTTGAGTGTCAGCCTTAGGTTCTCTTTGCAGCTTTCCTTCGGATCTTGACCAAATTCGTCACTCTCTCTCTCTCTCTCTCTCTCTCCCACTCTCTAAAACAGGCTTTCTTGGGTCAATTCAAGCTAGGTTTCAATCTACATCAACCAACCAAAGAAAACAAACACACACAACATGCAATGCAATTTTAACATGGATTGGCCTAAGGGTAGGTTCTAAGTCATTACA
>CM066162.1:58224529-58234529 GCA_033629205.1 Lithocarpus polystachyus | reverse complement strand
CAAAACTAAACCACCAAAAAGGAGAGATAAAGCTCCCAGTGTCAACAAAGGTAAAAATGAATCCCAAACTTGTAATCGTGATATTAAGTATTTTCGTTGTTTGGGAGTAGGTCATATAGCTTCACAATGCCCAAATAAGAGGACCATGATCATACATATTGATGGAGAGGTGGAAACTGAAAGCGAGAGAGATGATGACCAGATTCCATCAGTTGAGGATGTTTGTGACGATGATGTGGAGTATCTAGTGGAGGGTGAGTCACTTGTGGTTAGACGTGCTTTAAGTGCCCAAGTTAAAGAGGATGATATGGAACAACAAAGGGAGAACATTTTTCATACTAGATGCCACGTCAGCTGCAAGGTATGTGTACGGTCAGGGTTTACCCGTTGTTGGGCCTCGGGTGTGGCATTTCGCCATGCGGCCCGTAATCCTTGTCAATTTACTCAAATATGGGCTAGACCGGACATTATTAAATTCCCGTAAGATTGGGCTTTAACGTGGCCACCCGTGTCATAACTCAGTAGCGAATGTTGCCGAGAATATTTGCTCGCGGGAAAGTATTACAATTGAACTTGGCCGGCAAGGTGTCCGTGAAGTTATTGCCGGACATATTACCGGCAGTGATAAGCGAGTTCCAATGCCACTCTTGCCATTCACCCACCAAACTCCCACTTATCAACAAAAACATTGGACCTTCTTTTCCATTATCTGCCTGAGCAATTATCATCCCTCCACTAAATGGGGGCTATAAATAGGGGAAAACTACACAAAGGATGGGGATTGGAAAATTGGTGGAGAAGAAAAGAGCAAAGAGAGTGTGCAAGCCAAGGGGTAAGAAATTGATTGTTGAGCCTCAGATCTATGATCTCACCATTGTAGGAAATACTTAACCCACTTCACAAATTAGTTGTGAACCCAAAAAGGAGTCCAGCCCATACAGCTATTATTTGGCTCGCACAGTATGTAGTATAATTATAGATGGGGGGAGCTGTACTAATGTGGCTAGTACTACTTTAGTTGGAAAATTGAATTTACCTACCTTGAAACTGTTGGGGTTTATGCCCTAAAATCCAATTTATTGGCATGTCATAAATAATTAAATTGTTTAATTATATGAGACTATTTATAAATGAACTAATGAGACATTATCTTAGTCCATGAGATGCATAGTATGCGATTTATGAGATTTAGTCACAGAAGATATAAATTGCAAGTTCTTTGTAAATTCAGAATGTAGTTCGTAGTCGGTGATGAAATTGGGCGTTTCATCTGTGAAGACTATAACATATCAACTATGATGATTTGTCTTGATCATGGAAATGGAAGATTTCTAGTTGGTATGTTGATATGTTTTAAGAGTTAAGTCATATTGAACTGGACCGCTGTGAGATTTATTATTCTCCTAACGACTGTCAATTGAATAATAAATCTCACAATTTCTATTTACATCAACTCTAAATCCTGAGAGAATAATGGACCTGATTATGAGATGTAGGTTGCTTTGATATATCAGGGGTGAGATTTATAAGTTACGGTCAAAACCTCAGTATGTTGGGCAACTGCATTTAGTGTTGATGGAACATATATTCTCAAGATGGAATTCATAATCTCTTAACGGAGATATAAAATATTCCCTTGAGATAAGTTTAATGGATCTGGTTATTCAGAGTGTTGGGCCTAACCACTTTAGTAAGGAGTTACTAAAGTATATGGAATTGAATTTCATAAATATATGATGAATAACATTAAGGCCCCACTTGGGAGGAGGGAATGGAATGGAAAGAAATAAAAAGAATCAATTTAGAATATTTTTCCCTTCTTTTGCTTGAGAGTTTTAATGGAGAGAATGTAAAGCTCATTCCCTTGTTTGGGAGTTTTATGGGAGGGAATAGAATGGTTAGGAGGGAATACTCATTCCTCCCTTTTCCCTCAAAACCTCAAATTTTTGTTTCCTAAAATTGGGAAGAATGTGAGGGAATAGATTTAGGTTTAATGAAATTTTTGTTAAAATCCCTAAAATACCCCTTTAACATCAACTCTTTTTTTTCTCGTTCAGCCGTAAAAAAATAGAGCTATCTTTCTTGCACAATATTGTCTGTCCCCTGCAAAGTGAAGCTGCTACTTTTTTTTTTGCCTGCTGCAATTTTCGGCTATTGCTCAATCCAAGTATGTTTATCTTTATCTTTTTCTTTTCGGTTGTTTGCTAGTATATTTTTTTTTCATTGTTATGAACTGTTTGCTAGTCATTCATGAGAGTGATATACAGTATTTTTGTACACCTAAAATCCAAAACAATCTAGCATTATGTACACCTAATAACCTTGAAAGTGAAAAAAAACGAAAACTGCTGTTAGTCGTTCACAATTTCAAGACTTGCTTTGTTTGTGAGCCCAGAAAACCATCAGTGTATTAGTAAAAGAAAGAAGGAAGGAAAAGCTGGGAATTCAGAGAGGAAGAGCTCCTCTCTGAACCCGGCTTTTCACTTCATACCCGACCCCCCTAATCATTAGAATTCTGTTTGTGTAACTCTTAACTCTGTTTGTGTGTTGGTATGGTGCTGGTATGGCACTGTTTTGTTGGCTCTCGAAAACGTTGGAGCTGATGAAGCTACGTTTGTTTCACATCCAATAAGAAGTGAGTGTGTGGGAGAGTCTATAAATTATGGATACACGGGTAAAAGAGAAAAAAGAATATACCAACACAAAAATTATCACACTCAACACTCTCCTGTACAGCTGAAAAAAAAATTGTATTTAGAAGAGTATTGATATCCCTTCTCTGTCTCTTTTTTTTTTTTTTTTTTTCGGGTAAAACTCTTTTTCTGCTAACTTCAAATGGTTTAAACTAGTTTCTGGACTATTGTAGAGCCTTGTCTTTGCTTCAATTTCAAGAAGAGTATTGTCCACCCACGTGTATGATTGAAAACCATACACTTAGCAATATAAAAAAAGCTAACTCATTGCCCACTGAAGTCAGAGCTTTCATGCCTTGTCTTTGCTTCAATATCAAGAAGAGTAGTCCACCCACGTGTATGGTTGAAAACCATACACTTAGCAATGTAAAAAAAAAGCTAACTCATTCCCCGCTAAAGTCAAAGTTTTCAAACAATTGTGCCACTGTGATACCCGGTTTTCCAAGCAATTTGATAAACTCCTCTTTCTAGTGCTTTACTTTGTCTTTCCAACTCACCTCTCAATTTTTGTCACTCCTCAATTGCTTGGAAGACTTGATTGGTTTATTTGATTATATTTTTTTTATCATTAAATGACTATTATTTGTTTATTTTTTTAGCAATTTTTAACCAATTAGTAAATTTTTATTTTAGTTATAATACTAGTGTTACAATTTATCTCTCAAAGGCATTAATGTATGTGTACTTTGAGAGATAATATTATAATTTAACACTTTGAAACCCAAACAAAATTAATGTTTATAGTTTAACAGTTTTAGTTTTAGATTAGTTGTAACACATTCATAATTAGTTAGACTAATAACATAACTATTTTTTTAAAACATGTGCCCATAATTTTCTAAGTTGGACTAATAACATAATTATTTTTTTTACTTAGATGGATTTGAATGATGAGGTACTTAAGACTATAATTTTTTCGGACTTTATGCGGAAACTAGCCTTGGTTCATGCTGCATGCCGTTATTTGTGTTACATTATCCATCAAAGACAACGACTAAAAAGAAGACGTGTTCCCCACGTTCCTACACAATCAACCATAGAAAGAAAAAAAGTTCGTGATGAACTAATGTCTCGACTTAGGAATAGTGAAAAATGCTATGATGTAATACGCATGGGTCCACAAGCTTTTCAAGGATTGTGTGACATTTTCCGGAAAGATGGTGATCTTCAAGACACACGGCGTGCCACGGTTGAAGAGCAAGTTGGCAAGTTTCTTCACATGCTAGCACAGAATCAGACGCATCATACAATGTCCTTCTTTTTTTGTCGTTCCCGTGAGACCATTAGTCACCACTTTCATAACGTGTTAAGATCAATAATTATGTTAGAGGATCAATTTCTTCGACAACCCGATGGAACCCAAGTGCCACTTGAAATACTACAAAGTAGTAGGTTCAACCCATATTCTAAGTTAAATATATCATGCATATAATTTATACTTGATAGTAGTTTAGTACAAATATATTTTAAGGTAAATGTTTTTGAGAGATAGTGTTAATCTCAGGATTGTATTGGGGCACTTGATGGAACACATGTTCGTGTCAAAGTGTCTAATGAGGATGCACCAAGATATCGGGGTAGGAAAGGTTACACAACACAAAATGTGTTGGCGGCATGCTTATTTGATTTAAAATTCACATATGTATTACCAGGTTCGGAAGGAACTGCTTCAGATTCAAGAATAATAAAGAGTGCTTTAACTAGAAACAATAACTTGAAAATCCCACAAGGTAAATTTAATTCAAATGCGTATTAGGTTGTATTCTTTATAATTAAAAAATTTGTAGTATATAATTAATGGTTGTTATTTTTTATTAGGTAAATATTATCTTGTTGATGCGGGATACATGAATAAAAGTCGTCTGATTGCACCTTATAGGGGAGTGCGTTATCATTTAAAAGAGTACTCTGTTCGTCCCCCTGAAAGTGCTAAAGAATTGTTTAATTTGCGACATGCGTCATTGCGCCCTGCTATTAAAAGACCATTTGGTGTACTTAAAAAGAGATTTCCTATCATAGCAAGTACTACAGAGCCTAATTATTGTGTTGACACACAAAATGAAATCATTTTAGCATGTTGCATACTTCACAATTATTTAATGGGTGTCGATCCTGATGAAAGTCTTATTGCTGAAGTTGATGAAGAGGTTTTGCATTCTCATCGTGAACGTGTGGCCCCTACTCCAAGAGAAGATGATGAGGATGCTAGGCAAGGAGATATTATAAGAGATTCTAGAGCATTAGCCATGTGGCAAAATTATGTCCAAATGTGATAGCTTTTGAGTTTATTGTTGTCATGTCGTTTAAGACTATGCTATGTTTCAATTATATAGATCTAAATGTTATGCAAATTTCTCTTTTCATTTTGATATTGCTCTCTATCTTTTGACAATTAATATTAATATTTATAAAATATTTTATATGTGTTTTTTGTCTTATTAATTATAGTATGGGTAAGATATCAAAGAAGAATGGTGGAGATCCAAGCAAAGAAGTACAATGGAGTAGTGTTATGGATAATGTTTTAGTGGATGCTTTTTTACATCAGGTGATCATAGGTGGTAGAGTTAATGGAAGTTTTATCTCTAAGGCATATGATGACATAGTGAAAGAGTTGGTTGAAAAATTTAACATGGAGATTAACAAGGATAAGGTGAAAAATTGACAGAAGACACTGAAGAAGAATTTTCATGAATGCTATGACATATTTAAAGATGGATTGAGTGGTTTTGGATGGAATGATTCTTTAAATATGTGGACAGCTGAACCAGAAGTTTGGGAGCCACTCATAACAGTAAATTATCATTTTTTGTGAGTTTAATTTTGTATTACATAATTATATCTGTTGTTTAACCATTTTTCTTGGTTTGTAACAGTCTAAACCTGCAGCCAAGAAGTGGATGACAACACCTATACCCAACTACTCTAAGATGGCACAACTTTGGGCTAAAGATAGAGCAAAAGGTGATCATGCGGAAACTGCAAAGGAGAAATGTGCTAGGTATGCTGCATCGACCACTATTGATGAGATTGATAATTTGATATCTCAAAATGAAGTTTCTTTGGAGAACTTTGAAGTGGAAGATGATCAGAGGTCACCAGAAATTAATGTTGCATGTTCTCGAGTGTCATCACAAGATGCAATGTCTTCTAAAAGCAAGAAAAGACGACTGGCAGAAGATGATGAACTCGGGAATGTAATTTCTCAGTCATTTGATAATGTATCAAAGGCAATTGATAGGGCGATTGAGGTTATGGCAAAGTGCTCTTCAAAGTCATACGAAGCAGAAGTTCACGCAGCTTTGGGCGTATTGGACTTAGATCCAATATCAAAGACTGAGGCCTACATATTTTTGATGGAAAATCCAGCATATAAGGAGATGTTCTTTGGTTGCCCAGATCATGAGCGTAAATGTGTCTTAATGACACTGATGTCTAGGCCTAAAAATTAAAAAAGTGTGGGATTTTTTGGCCAACCTTAGTTTTGGAATGGATTATGTTATTTTGTTTTGTTTTGGCAAGACTTATTACCGGAGTTTTTTTTTTTTTTTTTTTTTTTTTTTTTTTTTTATAATGATATTTGTTTTCATTTTTAGACAATATTTATTTTGTTGAGAATAAATATATGATGCCTGAATTGCTTTACAACATAGAAATATACATAACTTGTTTCTTAGCGTGATGCAATCTATTCAGCTTGATAAACTATATTGTAATTCAATAATCTAACACAAATCCAATTGTGGCTAACTAGTTTCACATCATCCACTAAATACTAAACATTTCAAAGAAATTATAATTTCTCATTGATTATTTTTTTATGTTCTTTAAAATGAGGGGTATAATAGTAATGTTGTTATAAAATGATTCAATTCCATTCCATTCCTTCTAATGTCACTTCCAAACAATGTTACTTACTTTCCATTCTATTCCATTCCGTTCCATTCCATTCCTTTCCATTCCATTCCATTCCATTCCTTTCCATTCCTTTATTTTATAACATCCAAACAAGATTTTTTAATTTCATTCCATTCCATTCCATTCCATTCCATTCCTTTCCCTACTAAATCCATTCCATTCCATTCAATTCCATTCCATTCCTTTATAAAATATCATCTTTGATCAAGAAATCAAATTGTTTGATTTTGATCAAGTATTAAAATGCCTTATATGTGTGAAAGCTATATAGAATAATAAATTTCTTAATGTATGTTGATGACATTCTAATCATTTAGAATGATGTAGAGATATTGTCATCAATAGAGTTTTTGTTGTCTAATCCAGTTTGATATAAAGTACTTGGGAAAGACTAGTCATATCCTAAGAATTTAAACTTTGTTACAATTCAGAAATTAGGATATTGAGTCTATCTCAAACTGCTTAAATAGATTAGATTCTAGCCAAGTATAGCATGTAATACTTCAAGAAAGGATTCTTTCATTTTAAGTTTGAAGTTTCTTTATATAGGACTATAGGACTATAGTCCTAAGATATATAAAAGGAAGTGCATATTAAGATGGTTCCTAATATTTTATCAATAGGAAGCCTTTATGCTATGCTATATACTAGGCTAAATATCTATTTTGCGGTGGGCATGGTAAGCAAATATCAATTGAATCAAAGATTACTTAATTTAGTAGGAGTAAAGCATATACTCAAATATCTTAGGATTGTGAGAGAATATATGCTTGTCCACAAAAGTGAGGTTTTGATGGTTACTGGATATACAAATACTGACTTGTAGTTTGATTGTAATTCATAAAGTTGGACTTCAAAATATGTGTTCATCCTAGTGGTGAAGATACACATTAAGCCTAAGTATTATCTCATTAAAGAGATATGAATACGTGAGTAGTAGTAGAAAAGATAATTTATGCAATAAATCTGACTGAAACTTATTTCCAAACCTTGCCTTAGAGTGACTATGAATTACTCTAAAGGGAGATAAGTGTCGGATATATGGTAAATTGTTTTTGAGGGCAAGTGGGAGATTGTTGGGTTTATGCCCTAAAATCCAATTTATTGGCATGTCATAAATAATTAAATTGTTTAATTATATGAGACTATTTATAAATGAACTAATGAGACATTATCTTAGTCCATAAGATGCATAGTATGCGATTTATGTAATTTAGTCACAGAAGATATAAATTGCAAGTTCTTTGTAAACTCAGAATGTAGTTCGTAGTCGGTGATGAAATTGGGCGTTTCATCTGTGAAGACTATAACATATCAACTACGATGATTTGTCTTGATCATGGAAATAGAAGATTTCTAGTTGGTATGTTGATATGTTTTAAGAGTTAAGACATATTGAATTGGACCGTTGTGAGATTTATTATTCTCCTAACGACTGTCAATTGAATAATAAATCTCACGACTTCTATTTACATCAACTCTAAATCCTGAGAGAATAATGGACCTGATCATGAGATGTAGGTTGCTTTGATATATCAGGAGTGAGATCTATAAGTTACGGTCAAAATCTCAGTATGTTGGGTAGCCGCATTTAGTGTTGATGGAACATATATTCTCAAGATGGAATTCATAATCTCTTAACGGAGATATAAAATATTCCCTTGAGATAAGTTTAATGGGTTTGGTTATTCAGAGTGTTGGGCCCAACCACTTTAGTAAGGAGTTACTAAAGTATATATTTATGGAATTGGATTTTATAAATATATGATGAATAACATTAAGGATTAAACCGGGTACTCAAGAATTAAGATGTAGTAATCTTCAAAGTGGCAGTCTATATTCATGACTTTGTATTACTATGAATATTTTAATGAAGGGGTTGCATATAAAATAAAGTCTTGGGATATAATTTATTAATAAGACCTAGAGTGCAATTATATTCATATAGTGGTATTGAGTATAGTTAATGGTCACTTTGGATTTGTCAAGAGTTGACAGAAAAGCCCAAGGCCCATTGGAGCTAGAGTCTTATTTGTTCCCTTTTGGTCCCACTCCAAGGCACACACTAGAGCCCAATTGGAATGGCCCAAAAGGCTAGCCCAATTAGATAATCAGTTGTACATAAGGAGAGAAACATACAGAATTTCATAAGGTTCTTTTTGTGTGTCTTTTCATAAGTGTTTTTCATTAAGGTTACACAAGAAATGAAATGGTTTGTATGTGAGTGTTGGACACTCCCTTGTTCTCTCCTTGGAAACTAATTGAGAGACCACATATCTTGGGCATTAAGTGGAATTGGAGCGAAGATTAAAAGTCTTCCCAAGAACTTTTGATCTTTGGTTTTGAATTTCATCGCACCAAGGTACGCTATCTTGTTCTTAAATTCTGAAACTTTCATAATACATGTTATCAATTGCGAATGAAGTAGATCCGTTAATTTTCCGCTGCGTATGTTTTGTATGTTATACGAACATGTATTTCCTAACAGAAACACCCTAGACCATATAAGTTATAGTGGTTGAATGATTGTGGAAAGGTTAAGGTAAATAAGCAAGTACTGGTTTTTTTTTTCAATTAGGAGGTACAAGGATGAAGTACTTTGTGATGTTGTTCCAATGCATGCAGGTCACATTTTATTAGGTAGGCCATGGCAATTTGACAGGAAGGTCAATCATGACGGGTTCAAGAATAGGTATTCTTTTGTAAAAGACAATAAACCCATTACTCTTGTACTGTTGACTCCAAGACAAGTGTATGAAGATCAAATGAAATTGAAATAAGAGAATGACTTGAAACAGAATTGTGAGGCTGAGAGTTCAAAAAAAGATGATGAGAAGGAAAGTGAAAGGAAAAAAGAGAGTGAAAATAAAAAAGAGAGTGAAAAGAAAATAGAGAGTGAAAAATATGAGAGAAAAACAAAAAAACAAGGGAGTTTTTATGTTAAGGCGAATGATGTCAAGAATGCTTTTTATACAAACCAGCTTATATTTGTACTCTTGTACAAAGAAGTATGTTTAACTAACGAACTTGATGAATCTTTGCCTAGTGTTGTTGTCTCTTTATTGCAGGAATATGAGGACGTGTTTCCTAAGGATGTACCTAGTAGATTGCCACCCATTAGAGGAATAGAGCATCAAGTTGATTTTGTGTCAGGTGCAACAATTCTTAACCGACCAGCCTATAGGAGTAATCCGGAGGAGACAAAGGAACTTCAAAGGCAAGTTGAGGAGTTGCTGACCAAAGGACATGTGAGAGAGAGCATGAGTCCATGCGTGGTGCCAGTGCTGCTTGTGTTTAAGAAGGATGGAACTTGGAGGATGTATGTTGATTGTAGGGCTATCAACAACATTACGGTAAAGTATAGACATCCCATCCCTAGGCTAGATGAC